>JAGKRZ010000028.1:0-107289 GCA_020002355.1 Intubia oerlemansii
TTTTTTTTAGCCCTCTCGCTTTCTCTTTCTCTTGAATTGTTGTCTCTCTCTTTTTTCCTCTTTCCTCACGGCTTTGCCCTCTCCCATCCCTTCCCCTCTGGCCCCTCCTCTCGCACCCACTGGCGATACTGAGACATGCATCCCCAAGCCCGCGGCACGCAGTCGCAGCGAAACACGCATGGCGCCAGCGTGTCGGGCAGACAAAATAGACGCAAGGAGGCCGATCGTGATCGCCTCTCCCGGCTTTTTTTTTGTCTTGCCTTTTTTGCCCTCGCTTTGTCTTCTCTTGGATATGGCCACACAAAACCCATGGTATTTCCACCTGCTCGTATGCCGTTTCCCGTCTTGATCGACACAAGATCCAAAAATGGCTGTCGGAAACCCGTAAGATATAAGATATCACAAGTAAGAAAAGAAAAAAAAAGAAAAAAGAGAAAAACAAAAAGTAAAACACATAAAAGATGCTAGACCAGGTAAAACACAACGGCTTCTTGGTAAGGGAGACGCCGCAACCTCACAACTGGCTGTCAGAGAACATGAGTTGAGACCTTTTTTTCTTTTGACACTTTCCTTTCTTTTTTTATTGTGTGTCTGTGCGTCTGTATGTCACTGTCTGTCTGTCACTGTCAGCATGCCCATATCCGTGCATCTGCATGTCTCTCGCTTCCATCCTCCCTTGCATCTTCGTTTGTCTGGCCGCTCGGACGGCTTCCCGTACGATCACGGACCCCGTCATGCAGCCATCACGCTTGCCATCGTGCTGCATGTCTTGAAAGTTTCGAACAAAAAAAAAAAAAGAAGAGAAAAAAAAAACGTGCATGACTCTCTCCCTTGGTTTGCGTGTCCTGCTGTCTTGTCTCGACCCACGATTTGTCTTCCATGAGGCAAACAGAGACAACAAAAGTCTGGACTGCTCGGGAACGCGTCGGATCTTGTCGAGTCTCGCAAAATTTTTGCATCTGATGCCCGTCTGATGTCCATCCAATCCTGTCGTGGCTGAGACGTACAGGACGCCCGCCACCTACAATGTATGCATCAGGCCGATCATGCGGGCTGACATCCGATGATTGCCGTGGACCATCATTATCAAACCAGAAAGAAAAAAAAAAAAACCAAAAAAAACAATGAAACGGATATTAATTGAATTGGGAGTGATGGTGCATCGTAGGTGCTGATGTGGTGGTGATGTGTGCTGCCTTTTTGTATGGAGGAAATATGCATGTGGCCGATAAGCTTCGCGATAGCTGGGGACAGCTGCAAAAAATGTACTCTGTAGAGGAGAGCCGTAGCGTCGTCGCACAACAGGGGAAGGAGCTACGGCACGACAAGTCGGCGCAAGAAGGAGCAAAAAGACGAGCAAAACAGAATATAGCAACCACACTTTACGGAAAGTGCCCGACGAGGAAGGGACCATTGCTTTGCATCGCTCTTTCCCGCTTGCGACTCGAACCATCTCCCCAAAGAGGAAGTTGCGATCCTCGCTGCTCGCTGCTTGCTGCTCGCTGTCTCGCCCCCCCCACCTCCCCTGCTGACAACAGCCATGTCCCTCAATGTTATCGGCCTCGTGTCCGGCGGCAAGGACAGCTTCTTCAGTCTTGCCCACTGCATGCGCCATGGCCACCGCGTCGTCGCGCTCGCGAACCTGCACCCTCCGGCGACGGCCAGCCCGCAGGACGCCGACGACGAAGACGCACAAGACCTCAACAGCTTCATGTACCAGACCGTCGGCCATGAAGTCGTCCCGCTCTACGCCGCCGCCACGGGCCTGCCGCTGTATCGGCAACCCATTACCGGTCGTGCCGTCGATTCATCACGTGATTACAAACCGAGCGATGCCGCCGATGTCGCCGACAATGTTGTCGTTGACGACGCCGACGAGACCGAGTCGATGACGGTCCTCCTCCGGCGCATCATGGCAGAGCACCCCGAGGCCAATGCCGTCTGCGCGGGGGCTCTGCTGAGCACGTACCAGCGCACGCGCGTCGAGTCGGTGGCCGTGCGTCTGGGTCTGGTGCCCGTGGCCTACCTCTGGCAGTACCCCCAGTTTCAGGCGTCCGACTACCTGTCCGACCTGGCCGCCGCCGGCTTCGATGCGCGCATCTGCAAGGTGGCGAGCGCCGGCCTGGACGACGCGCTGCTGTGGGCCAATGTGGCCAGTCCGGCGGGCCGGTCTCGCCTGCACCGAGCGCTGGCGCGCCTCGGCGATGTCGGCGCGAGCGAGACGCTGGCGGCGAGCATGCTGGGCGAGGGCGGCGAGTACGAGACGCTCGTCGTCGACGGGCCGCGCGCGCTGTTTCGCAAGGGACGCATCGCTGTGGCCGACGGCGATATGCGGGTCGTGCACGAGGGCGGCGGTACGGCCTGGCTGCAGGTCCGCAAGGCCACAGTCGTGGAGAAGGAGAAAGAGACAAGCGGCGAGGATGACGACCTGCGTGTCAACGTGCCGGACATGCTGGATCCTCGCTTTGCCCAGATTCTGGCTCAAGCTGAAAGGGGGACGACGTTGACGGCAACGACAGAAAGTGTTGACGAGTCGCAGCCGCAGCAGCCTGTCAGAAACGGCAGCAGCAGTCGTTCTCCCCTTGAAACATGGTGCTTCGTCCCTGTTTCTACGTCTTCCTCTTCCTCCTCTTCCATGAAGGATGCCACACAGTCTATTGTCGACCAGGTCCGCCGTCGGTTCTCGTCATCTGCTCAACAGCAGCAGCAGCACCACCAGCACCACCAGCACCACCACCACCCAACCAGCCGCGTCGTTCGTGCTCTTGTCGTCCTCCGCCGCATGGCCGACTTTGCCGACTGCAATGCCGTCTACGCCACGCTCTTTGCTGGACGGCCCAACCCCCCGGCCCGCGTCACGATTGCCTGCGGCGACCTGCTCCCCGATGGCGTCGACGTGGCTCTCCAGCTGGGAGTGCTGCCGCTGTCACCAGAAATCATGAATAACACGGACCGCCAGGGACTGCACGTCCAGTCGCGCTCGTACTGGGCCCCGGCTAATATTGGCCCCTACAGCCAGGCCGTCTCGGTGCCGGTCCAGCAAGGTTCGGCCCCGCGCGTTGTCTCCATCGCCGGACAGATTCCTCTCGTGCCTGCCACCATGGTGCTGCCCGATGCCTGTGTCGAGGCTGCCGCCAAGGGTGCTGCCAAGGGTGCTGAGGCGAGCGGCGGCGACCCGTGCACCACGCCGGCCACTTTTGAATTCTCGGCAGCTCTCGCTCTTCAGCATCTGTGGCGCATCGCTGTCGACCAGCGTGTGCAATGGTGGACAGCAGCAGTGGCCTATGTTCCGCACGGGCATGATGGACATGATGCGTCACTCCAGGAGAAGGCCAGTATTGTCGGCAGGCTGTGGCAGTCTGCACATACGTGGAAGAACAAGGCCGATGGCGAAGAAGACGAAGAAAACGAGGACGAAGACAACAACGGGGATGGCCCTGATCTTTGGGACCGCAAGTTTGATGCACGCTACGCCATGTATGGAAGCGCCGACAATGAAAGCGAAAAGACGCAACAGCTGCCCGACTGGCGAGTCGTCGAGGGTTGCAAGGGTGCAAGCCAGACCGCATGCGTACCGCCCGTCTTCCTTGCCCAGGTGCAAACTCTGCCGCGCGACGCGCCTGTCGAATGGCATGCCCAAGCCGGTCTGGCCCATATGGGCAACAAGACGGTTGTCTGCCGTGCATGGACAGACGCTGCGACAGGGTCGAGGACGTACGAGACTCGTTTGTCGGTCGAGAGCAAGGCCGCAAAGGAGGAAGAGGAAGACGAAGACGAAGACGACAGCCGTGACAGGCGTCGCCAGCAGACAGCCCTGTCGCAGACCATCGAGGCATGGCCACACAACACTGGCAACGGCAAGCTGTGCATGACCCATCTGCTACAGAGCGATCCCGCGTCATCCCCAGACGTCGTCTACATGGACCCTACCTGCGTTGCCGACGCCGACTTTTCCACTGTCCCCGTCGTTCCCTGCCACTCGCTGTGGGATAGCCATGGCCAGCGCCTTGCTGCTCTTGTCGTGCGCACAACTTTGGAGAATACAATATAAGAAGGACGAGAAGAAAAGAAAAAAAAGAAAGAATTAAAAAAAAAAAAAAGAAATCTTTTCCAAGTAAAATATGCCTCCATTTATTTGATTTTGTCTATGGGTATCTTTTTAAGAGAGATTTTGTGCGCCATTGAAAACTCGTCATTCATAAACTGGCCCCAGGGGTTCCTCTGACCTGCCCACACCGTCCGCTCGCCTACCTACTCATATCTCATCCTCTTCGTCATCAAAATCGTCTTCGCGGCCCATCTCGTACAGGATACGGCCGCCCTCACCGGCGCCGATATCCGTCTGTGCATCAAAGTACGGCAGCACAATCCCCTCGCGGTCGCGCCGCTGCTTGTCGGTCAGGCCGAGGTTGAAAGTGGATGTCGGCGCGTTGTCGTTGTCGTCGCCTGCACCGTCGGCTGCCGTCGACCCGTCGTCGAGCCCGCCGTGGACCGGCTCGGGCGCCGCAAACAGGGCATGGTCGGCCATGACCGTGATGTCCGTACACGGCGTCGCGCCCTTTTTCCAGGGCAGGATACCCTCTCGGCCCAGGACAACAACATACCGCTCGACGACGGACCGTCCGCTGCGTCGTCGGAGCTCCATGCTGACCAGCAGCGGTGTCCTCGAGGCGAGCTCGGGGCCCAAGAGATCGCGCTTGCTATACCGTCCCGATCCAGGGCCGCCGGCGAGTGTTGTGATATCCAATTCGACTCCTCCTCCACCACCACCATTACTGCCAAACGGCCCTTCACCGGCTTCCCATCCAAAGTGCGGCACGGGTTCGGCGCGATCGCGCGCTCGCTTGCGGGCCACCTCTTCGTGCAGCGGCGATACCCGCAGGACGGCCGTGGCCAGGTGGCAGAGAACGCGGAACGGATGCGGTTTTCCGCGGTGCGCCGCAGACGATGATGATTTGGACAGAGGCATGGTCAGCGTCGGCCAATGGTCCACACCGTCGGCGTGGTAGAGACCGACCACGGACGCCGTCGGCGAGACGAGGCTCGATGCGAAGGCGGCCGTGAACAGCGGGTCGATATCAGCCACCTGCGAGAGCGAGTCGACGACAATCAAAGTTTTTAGAGTCTTTTTTTGCTTGGATGCCTGGACGATCTGCTCGCGGAACGCGTCGAGGCTGGACGCGTGGCGCTCCACCACAACGTCCACATTGGGCGACTGGCGCCGCTGGATCGGGGCGGCGCTCGTCGACGCCAGCACCACCCGCGTGCCCGCCGTCTTGGCCCGCAGCATCATCTCTTCCACCACGGGCCATGCTGGCTCCCGCATCGTGTCCAGCACCAGCGTCAATGGACTCACGCCATCGCGAAGACCCAGCAGTTTCTGCAGGAGCAGCACGCTATACGCCGAGCGCGAATGTGTCGTCCGTGCGGGGGCCATGGTCGTGTAGGTGTGTCTTTGTGGGCGGTCGACCGAGTCGAGCGAGCTGGTGATGTTTGTGACGTCTCTGTCCTTTTGTCTTTTGGAGAGTCTTTTTTTTGGTGCAAAAGTTGGTGATGTTCGGTGGCAGTGGGTTGCTTAGTAAGCAGAATGTGGTGGTCGGTGACGTAGAGACGTGGAAGGTGTAGAGTTTTACGCTGAAGGTTTTTTTTTTTTTTTTTTTTTTTTTTTTTTTTTTTTTTTACTTTTTTTATTCTAAAAAAGTATTCTCATTCGGGCATCCCTCCTGCCGCCCCCTTGTCCTTTTTGCACCTTCCCACCGTATTATCAATCGCCCCCTCTCCGGCAAGAAAACAGAAGGAACAGTGAACCGTGCCTTCCGTCGATAGAAGCTTTCGTCTTGGCGGGGAAAGCGCGACCCTTGTTTCAGTACGGCTTTTTTTTAAGAGTTTATTCCGAGCTGTAAAAATCGGCATCTCTCTCTTTGTCGCTTCCCTTCTTTCCCATTTACCCCTTTCTTTACGTTTGCAGCTTTTCTTACCCCATTACTCTCTTCTCGTCCAAACCTTCCTTGTCCAATTCTTACTTGCAGCGACTATCTCTCTCCGAATTCTACGCGCTTCGATTCGCGTTTTTGACAGGGGGTGGGTGAGATCTTGCAAGCGGGAACAGAATCGTCTAGATCCAATTTTGCGGGGAACCTGGGAAACTGCTTTTTATTTTCCTTCTTTTTTCTGCCCCTCCGACTCCGACAGCTATCCGACAAGACGACACGCGACAACATCGACTCGACATCACAATGGCGACAGAAACGCTCAAGTGTGTGCACCAGGGGTGCGGCAAGCAGTACACAGACGCCGATGAGGTGTGCACGTACCATCCCGGCGCGCCCGTCTTTCACGAGGGGCAGAAAGGTAGGTCGGGGAGGGAGGGCGGTTGTCAACAAGAATGAGGACGGTCATCAGGTGCTGACCTTTTTTTTTTCTCTCCAGGATGGGCCTGCTGCAAACCGCGGGTGCTTACTTTTGAAGAGTTTATGAACATCCAGCCGTGCACGCAGGGCAAGCACAGCACGACGGATCTCCCGCCGCAGATTGAGAAGAAGCAGCCGAGCATTGTCGATCTTCCCGTGGCCAAGCCCAAGAGCGACGAGGGTCTCGGCCCGGCGATGCCGCGGACGCCGCTGGCATCATCAGGAGCGGCGACGCCGCAAGCAACAGTGACCCCCGCCGCTGCTGCGACACCACCGCCGCAGCCCGAGTCCGACGACGACGAGCCCGGCGTGGCGATTCCGGATGGCCGCATCTGCCGGCGGCGCGCCTGCGGACAGTCGTACAAGGAGGGCATGCGGGGCGCGGACAAGGACGAGACGGCGTGCGTGCACCACCCGGGCGTGCCCATCTTCCACGAGGGCAGCAAGGGCTACAGCTGCTGCAAGCGGCGCGTGCTCGAGTTTGACCAGTTCCTCAAGATCGAGGGCTGCCAGACCAAGCCGCGACACCTGTTTGTGGGCAGCGGCAAGAAGGAGGGAAATAACGAAGGAGGCAAGAACGCGGAGGAGGTGCTGGACAGCGTGCGCTTTGACTTTTACCAGTCGGCGACGTCGCTGACGGCGTCGTTTTTCCTCAAAAAGATTGACAAGACCAAGGCCAAGATTAGCTTTTCGGAGCAGGCGATCGATCTGGACCTGGTGACGACGGATCCCGTGCCGAAGCGGTACTGCCAGACGGTGCCGCTGTACAGCACGATCGACCCGGCGGCGTCCAAGTATACGGTCTTGGGCACCAAGCTGGAAGTCGTGCTGGCCAAGTCGGCCATCAGCTCGTGGCCCGTCTTGCGCAGCGACGACCGGTTGACGGGCGAGATCATCCAGGTGGCCCGTGCCGGCAAGGTTGAGCGGTGATTTGACGAGAAGAGAGACGGGCGGGGAGGAGTCAATAGATATGATTACGAGAGACGAGAGATGAGAGTATGGATACACGTGGAGGGGCGATAAAATATGTGTTTTTTATGGAAGCGTTGCATGAGGTCCCAGGGGTTTAGGGGGGTCCGGTGTTTATTTTTTTGTCATTATCCTTTTTCGTTTTTTTCCATTCTTTTTTTTACCTTGGAGATGCTGCACAATGGTTTTTGGAACCGTTTATGGAGACGTGATGATTACCTTATTCAATAGATCATATTATCTTGACCTGTTTGTCTTTTTAATCTTTTTGATGTTCTTTTTTATTTCTCTTCCCTCTTCCCCTCACCCTACGAACTCATCCCCTCCATCAGCTCGACTTGGTCCATGAGCATACCCTTGCCGAGCAGATACTCTCTGAGCGCCTGGAACTCGGCGCCCTCTTCCTCGCCGTAGCGATGCGCCTCGCGGAAACCAAAGGCGCAGGCCACCTTGTCAAAGGCGGCGCGCTCTTCTTCGCGCAGCCAGCGCTCGCGCAGGGCGGTGCCGGGCGCCCAGGTGACGCGCCGCATCTGGTCGTTGGCGGTGGTGTTGGCGACGACGCCAATGGTGCCGGTGAAGCCGATGTAGGCGAGGATGGCGGCAAAGGCGAGGCCGGTGGCCGTCGAGGGGTCCATGCTGGACTGCGACTCGGCGAGCAGGCCCGCGAGCGTCCAGGTGGCCATGGGCACGCCGACGACGACAAAGGCGGGCACGAGTCCGCGCCGCAGCAGCTTGGCCCGCACAAACGCCGGCGCCGCATACGTCGCCTCGACGACGCCGACGGCGGCGTCCATATTCTTGGCGGCCAGGGCGGCGTCGAGGGCGACCTCGGCGACGTCGGCATCGACAGCGGCGGACACAGCCGATAGCGGGTTGCTGCTGTTGGCCCCCGCATCGGCCGCATACTTTTCGAGGATGCGCGGCAGCGAGGCCGGACGGCCGAGACGCGCCTGGATGTGGATGTACTGCGAGAGCAGGGCGGGCGTCAGACGGACGTGCGGGTCGTCGGCCATGGCAAACGCGGCATCCGAGATGAGGTCGATGACATGCCGGAGGGCTCCAGTGGCGAGAGAAGCAGAGGACGACGACGACGACGACTGGTCAAACCCCAGCATGGCCGATGCTGCCGTGTCCGACTGGTGGTCCATGCTGCTGAGCTGGGGCTGCACGGCCGCGTCCATGACGAGATCGGCCGCCTCGGCACAGATGCGCAGCGATGTCGCCGTCTCCACCTCGGCCGGCGTGCCCGGGTGGTGCAGCAGTCGATCGCGCGCGCCGCCCACGAGGATGGCCACCTTGTCGAGATCCGGCAGCGCCGCCATCGTCTGCGGTGCGTCCTGGCGGGCTTTATGCGTTGTCGAGAAGGCGGCCCTCCGTACATTGTGTACATTTTGTGTGTTGTGTCCTCTGTATGTGCTCTGTGCGCTGTATGCATCCCTCCACAATGGCCTTGCTGTCGTCATCGACGCCCTTGTCGCGACTGCTCCCATCGCCCATCCCCTCGATCTCCTCCCCGTGCACATCTCCATCGCTTGTCGCAGCTGCGGCTGCTGCATCTTCCGTGGGCCGTGGGCCCTACATCGTGTAAACATGGTTGGAAGGCTGTTGCGAAAATGCAAAAAAAGGAGGGTTGTCGCCATGCTCGTCAGAGGTTCAAAAGGAAGGCATTATCGTGATGTTTCTATTCTAAAAAAAGGCGATACAATTTAGTCTCATCGGGGTCACGTGATAATTTTCACGGGCTATTGACGTCAACTTTGGCCTATTGGAGGTATAAACAAGATGTTGAGTTTTTATTAACAAGATAAACAAAACTTATTAAAGCCTTTAAACTATGCGCCTGTCTGATGTATGTGCCCATCCTTACATGAGAAAAAAAAAGATAGAAAAAGAGAGGAAAATATAAAGGAGACGTGATGGTTTTTACAAAGAATAACAAGAAAGGGGAAGACACAAAAAAAAAAGGGTAGAAACAGTAAAAAGAGAGTGCCGCTGCTATCCAACTCGGACACCAAGAGTTTTTTTTTTTTTTTTTCTTTCTTTCTTTTTTGTTTCGAGAAGAGAAGACTTTTCTCTGGACATGCATTGTCATTGTTTACACATCCTCATCGCTGTCGTCGCCGAGAAGCTCGCCCTCGTCGTCGTCGACAATGGTATAATCGCCGCGGCCGCGCGCAAAACTGTCGCGCGTCGTGAACCGGCGAGCACCGCCCAGGCCGAAACGGCCCAGCAGTCCCGAAAAGAATCCCGAAACACCACGACCGCTGTCGCTGCCGACGGCCGATGCGCGGTGCCAAGCGCCACTGTTGCCACTAGTGCCGGTGTGCCGTCCAACAAAAGTGGTGGCCGACCGCCACAGGGCAGCCGCCAGCATGGGCATGGTGCTGACGACGGCGACGACGCCGGCGGCGGCCATGATGGGGTAGCGGACGTAGGGCGCGTCGCTGTCGGGGGCAAAGGCAAAGTGGAAGCGGGCGCCGCCGTTGCTGCCGCTGCCGCCCTCGCCGAGACGGATGGCGCCGAGCTTGCCGCTCCAGTGGGTGGCAATGTACCAGGCGACGGCCGAGGCGCCGCCGATGGAGGCCAGCACGATCAAGGCAATGGCGAGGCCGCCGGGCCCCTGGTGCTTGCGCTGGAACTCGTCCTCCTTGTCGCGGCAGGCCTCGGGCGACGACTGCTTGTCAAACTCGACGCCGCCGACGCACGTGGTCAGCGGGATGCGGCGGAAGCCCGTGGGCGGGTAGTAGTCGACGGCGTCCGGGTGGTCGGAGCACCACTGGTCCTTGGACAGCGGCTCGAGGCCGGGCACCAGCGAGCACTGCCCGTGGTTGTCGAGCTCGTAGTTGTAGTCGCACTCGTAGTCGCGCCGCGAGCACGTGCAGTTTTGCGTGTTGTACAGGTGCCGGATCTTGTAGCCGTTGTAGCACGCCCGGTCGCTCTTCTTGCGCAGGTACTGCGACACGTGGCCAAAGAGACACTGCGACTCGGGCATCAGCGGGTGCGACGGCGACCACAGGTAGTAGTCCGACTGGTCGGCGCTGTGCTCGTCGTGTTCGCACGGCCGGTCCGTCAGGCCGGAGAAGTCGAGGTTGATCGTGAATACCTCGCCGCCGTCGCCGCCGCGCTTGCACCACAGCAGAAACTGCCGCGACGCGCCCGACGTCAGCGTCGTCACGTCCAGCACCTCGACGTCGTCGTCCGTCGTAAACTCGTGGTCCGTCCACGTCGCGCCCTCGTCCGTCGTGTACGACACCGTGCGCGTCTTCTTGTGCCGCGGCACCAGCACCACAATCGAGCCCTGGTCGCCAAACTGCCACGTCCAGGGCCCCTTCTTGACATTGCGCCACGTGATGCCCGCGTCCGTCGTCATGAACGTGTCGGCCTCGTCGATGTTGCCGCCCAGACGGTCGCCCACATTGCCGACACCAAACATGAGTCCCACCGCGCCCGACGACGAGTACGTCTTGCGGTGGTCCTCGCGCTCCGTGTAGCCGTGGATGTGCAGCGCGCAGTCGGCGTCGCCGCCGTCCTTGGCGCCCTTGCGCGGCGTGCACCCGTACGCCTTGCCGTCGACGTCCTTGGCCGGCGGCGGCAGAAACGCCCACTCTGCGCCGTCGTTGTGGCTGATCTTGGTCTGCAGCACCTTGCCGTCCGACAGCTTCTCCTTTCTGGTGCCGCCCTCGCGGTTGGCCACGACGTTGACGACCACGACGCCCTCGAGGCCGAGCACCTTTTCAAAGTCGACATAGAAGCGGTTGTCGCAGTTGACGCCGTCGATGCTCATGACGTACGACGTGCCGTTCGAGTTGCTCTTGAGGATCGTGCCGTAGCGCCGGTCCTTTTCCGTCTGGCTCGCCACAAACAGGTTGACCGCGTGCGTCGAGCTGTCCAGCACCGTGTACTCGTGCTGCTCCGGCACCGCAAAGTTGGGCGGGAACTGCGCCTCGGCATACGTCACGCCGTCAATCGATGCCAGTGCTTGCAGGCTGTGTTTCTTCTTTTCGTCGTCGCCGTCGTTCTCATCGGTGCTGTTCGCCTCGGCCGCCACAACGATAAACTCCTCC
Source organism: Intubia oerlemansii (assembly GCA_020002355.1). Taxonomy (NCBI): domain Eukaryota; kingdom Fungi; phylum Ascomycota; class Sordariomycetes; order Ophiostomatales; family Ophiostomataceae; genus Intubia; species Intubia oerlemansii. Next base: position 11,444 of record JAGKRZ010000028.1, read on the forward strand.
ATGGTCGCAAAGCCCTTGACGTCGGGCGCATGCACCTTGGTCGTCTCGAACCAGTCGCTGCTGGAAATGAGCTGCAGCGGGTTCGCATCGTCCTTGTCATTGCTGCTCGCCTCGCGCGCGTGCGCCGTGCACAGCACCTCCTGCGCATCGCGCATGAGGTACGTGCTCGAGCCGACAAACTCGCAGCGGTCGACGTAGCGCACGAGCGTCTGCCAGTTGTCGCCGCGGTCGCGCGAGAAGGAGGCCTCGCTGAAGCACTCGCCCGTGCCCTCGCACTTCTTGCCGATCCAGATGAGCCAGTCCTTCTTGTCCGGGTGGAAGACGAGGGGCGACTGCTGGCGCTCGACGTCGGGCGGGTACGGCGCCGCAAACTCGTGCATCGTGTGTCCGTGGTCGACCGTGTAGAGCACGCGCGTCTCGGTCGTCACGAAAAAGACCACCTCCTTGAAGTAGTCGTGCGGCAGAATCGCCCACACCGACACATCGTCAAAGACGGCCGGGTGCGTCCACGTCTTGCCGTGGTCGTTGGTCAGGTAGATCGGCCCGCCCTCGCCGCGCGCCCGGTCAATCGGCCGCATCACAATCGCCTCGCCCGTGTCGCCGCCTCCCGACGCAATGCCGCCGCTCAGATCGCCGTGCTCGAGGTAGTGCTTCTCAAAGCCGTCAAAGCTGCCGCCGCCGCCGGGCATCTTGTCAAAGACAAACGGCGTGTTCTCAATCTTGCCCGACGCCGGGCCCGAGGGCGGGCTGATCACCTCGGAGCACTTGTGGTCGACAGGGTCGTCTTTTTGCTTGCCGGATGCGCGCTTGCAGGTGTTGCCGGGGATCAGACGCCAGCCGGACGAGCCCTTGAAGATGTCGTCGGGCTTGGCCTTGGGGCCGCAGACGTCGGAGCCTTCGGGGGCTGCGATGGGCCCGTCGGGGAGACACTGGTCGCGGGCGTCGTTGCGGCGGAAGTTGTAGTCGCACTCAAAGTCGAGATCGGTGCACTCGCAGTCGACCGTCTTGACGACGGGGTCCTTGAACTCCTGCTTGATGAAGCAGGCGGCGTCGGCCTTGCGGCGACGGTACGACTGCTGGTGGCCCATGATGCATGTCGGCTCGCCCTTGTCGTCGACGCGCGCGAACCAGTCCTCGAGGTCCTTGTCGGAGCACGTCGCCTCGTGCAGGCCGTCAAAGTCGATGGCGACGATGCGCCAGTTGCCGTCGCCGTCGCGGCCAATGAGCACAAACTGCAGGCTCGTGGCGTCGGGCGTCGTCGTCAAGATGTACGGCTCGATGCGCAGGCCGTCGGGCAGCTTGGCCGCCGTCCACGAGTGGCCGTGGTCGAGCGAGTACGTGACCTCGCCGACCTCGGCCCGGTCCTCCACCGCCAGCAGCACCGAGCCCTGGTCGCCAAACTCGTACTTGTGCGGGCCCTTGGGGCCCTCGATCCACGACAGGCCCGCATTGTCCGAGATGTACAGGTTGCTGTCCTTGTACGCGCCGAGCGACTCGCCGACGTTGCCGAGCGCCATGACGAGGCCCGGCGCCGGGCTGGAAAAGATGCGGCCGCTGTTGCTGATGTCGGTGACGGAGTGCAGGTGCAGGCTCTTTGCGTTGCTCTTTGCGTCGTCGCCGCCGCGCACGGAAATGGGCGAAAAGGTGCGGCCGTCGTCAAAGGTGATCTCGGTGACAATCTTTTTCGGGGCGCGGTCGTTTTGCACCTCGGCGCCGTTGGCCACGCGGTTGACGAGGAAGATGCCCTGGATGCCCGAGATCTTTTCAAAGTCGACAAAGCCAAACTGGTTGCGGTTCGTGTACTCGACGTTCTCGGTGAAGACGGTGCCGTTGCTGTTGCTGGTAAAGAGCACGCCCGTGGGGTCCGACGGGCGCGAGTTCATGACGTCGATCTGGATGCTGTAGTTGGTGCTCTCGAGCACCGTGTACGACTCCTGGTGGATGCTGCGGCTGGCGGGGAAGACGGCGCGGTGCCAGTTCTGTGCGTCGGCCGTGACAAAGAGCGCCATCTCGTCCGTGTTGCGCGACGTCGCGGCCGCCAGGATAAACTTCTTGACCGTCGCCACGTTGACGACGCCCTCGACCGGCCGCACCGTGTCGAGATTGGGCTCCGTCTCGTGCTGGAAAAAGTCGTCCGACACGAGCAGCCGCTGGTCCTCCTTGCGCGGCGAGTTGGCGTCGCGCACCACGCACAGCACGCGGCTGGCATCGAGCTGGGCGTCGCCCGTCGAGAAGACGTCGGTGCTCTTGGCCCAGCGGCAGCCCGCCGTGTTGCCGCGCAGAAGCTTGGCGTCGCTGCGGAAGCCGTCCGTCGTGTACATGGCCACCTCGGTGAGCGCGGCGCCCTCAACGTCCATGCCGTTGAAGAGGATGCGGTCCGGGTCGTCCGCGTGGAAGGCCAGGATGTCGTACCGGAACAGGCTCATGTGCGCGTCCGTCGAAAACGCCTTCCACGTGCGGCCGCGGTCCTCGGTGCGGTAGTGGGTGACGCCCTCGGTCAGGACGAACGCGCGCTCCGGATGGAACTCGTGCATGACCAGGTTCGATGCCTCGGGCGCCGGGATGTCCGCCACCTTGTCCCAGTGCGCACCCGCATCCTCGGAGCGGTAGATGATGCCCTCGGCATAGTCGTGGAACAGGATGACGTCCGAGTCCTCAAAGTAGCTGAAGCTGCCCGGCTGGTGGGCAAACGTCGACACGGCCATGCTGGGGCCGTCCTTGGCAGCCGCTGCCGGAACAACGGCCACCGTGGCGCCCCATATGGCTGCTGCCACCTGCAGCACGGTGCAGACCCTCATGGTCGAAGCAGCACCTGTGTCATGCGGCGGGGGGAGGGAGGAAGAAGGAGGGAGGGGCTATCGGAAAGCTGTTGTCGAGGTCGAAGAAAGGATGACAGCTGATGTCGAAGAAGACAAAGACGAAGACGACGACGACGACGAAATCGAAAACGACAAACGAGAGCGAGATGCGAAGCTCAATTGGGGTGTCGAGGACGTCAAGCTGCAGATGGTCAATGGCAGGGGAAAACAAGAAGAGGTGCTCGCGTAAACAAAAAAAAAGGAGCTCAAAAAGTGGCCCGTGATAGCGTATCTGGGCGATGCGAGGACAAAAAAGGGGCCTGTGCGTGGTGGAGACGCAAAACGGGTAGGAGCGAAGGGCCAGAAATGGAAGATCATAAGCTACAAGGAAAGTGCGATCGTGTTCGGTATGGCCCAAAGGAGAAGGACCAAAGGAGACAACGAAGCCAAAGGTTTTGGAATGAGTCAAAAAAAGGAAACCACCCAGCAAGAAAAGAATGAGATGATAAAAAGGCGAGGAAGGAGCGATGGGGGGATAGGTCAATCGACGATGGGTCCTAGCTGAGAAAACACGCAAGACAAAGAAGACGAGAAGAGAGCTGTGCTGTGCTGTGCTGTGCTGTGTGTGTGAGCAGCAACGGCAGCCAGCCATAGGTTGCTTTGCGACCTACGTGCGGCAGTGGGCAGGCGCGACGCAGTTCCAGGCACCAGCAGGACCCGCTCTAGCGCGCCATGACATATGCGCGCAGGGTTTTCTCTGAAAGGACAGAATGACGAAAAAGTACGATTATGTAAGTATTTCCTCGGCTGGCTTCCGGAGTCACGTGCACATAATATGGCACAAAATGCCAAACGACAGCATTGCCAACTGCTGTAATACGACATAATTCCAGAGCCGTCCAGTCTTACACGACGGGCTTAATTCTCCTTGGCAAGACATTGAGACATACGTTACAATGCATAGTAAAGCATAAAAGAATAGGGGCATAAGAGGAAAGTAGAAGAAAAAAAAGATAAAATAAAGAATATAAATCAAAAAAGGTAGAATCCAAAATTCATTGGTCGAAGCGAATAAACCAAAAAAAGGGGGAGAAGGGGTAAAACAAGCAAAATAAAATAAAATAAAAAATCATCAGAAAAATGTCAAATAAAAAAAAGATCCAAAGAAGAAACCAGCCAACCAAATAATTCCCAACATCAAACGCTCCAACTCAACGAGACAGGGGGTGAGAGAACAAGAGAGAGCCAATCCAGCCTGACGATCAACAACTATTTTATCTGTTTCTTTTTTTTTGTTTAGTTGCTGCCGCGGGGCTTGAGGACAAAGGTGGCCTTGCCGCCCTTCTGGACGGCGCTGGTGCAGCCGTTGGAGCCGCCGGAGAAGACGCCGTTCTTGAGCGAGCAAGGGGCGGAGATGTCGCCGGTGAGCTCAATGTCGTAGTCGAGGACGGCATTGCTGGTAGGCTTGTTGGGGAAGATGGACAGGTAGGTGGTGCCCGAGTTGTCCTGGCTGGCGCCAAAGTTGACGGGGGCCCAGTTGCCGGCGGACGAGGGGAACTCGCTGCTGGTCCAGACGCAGGCCTGGTCGACGGAGACGCCGGCGTTGTTGACGTAGAACTGGCCCGAGGTGGGCTTGCCCTCCCAGACGTAGGCGTCCTTGGTGGCAATGTTGGTCATGGGGATGGTGGCGCCGGGCTCAGCGGCAAAGGGGATGCTCATCTTCTCGTCGCCGGGGTAGTTGGTCTGGCAGACGACGGCCTCCTGCGACAGCTGGTTCTCGATAAAGACGCCGCCGACGCCGTCCATGCAGAGCGTCTTCCACGCGGGGTTGGTCAGCTCGAGGAAGCCGTCGCTGTTGCACCAGAGACCGCCAATCGACTGGCCGGTCGAGCCCTGCGACGTCGGGGGCCACTGCGCCTTGCTCTGGCCGGGCGCGCACGCGTAGCTGCAGAACGAGTTCTTGACGCAGCCGCCGCTCACGGGCTGCTGGATCTCGCTGATGGCCACGCCGGGCGTCCACGAGCCCGTGGTCTGGACCGACGCCCAGCCGTCGAGGTTGAGCCAGTCCAGCGCAACGGCGCCGTAGTCCGAGGGGAAGTGGCTGCAGGGAATCTTGCCGCTGGGGAAGGGCGAGCTGGAGCCGCTGCCAGACGCGGGCGGGCTGGGGGGCTGGGGCTTGGGCGACGGCTTCGGCTTCGGCTTGGGCGAAGGCTTGACCGACGGCGTGGACGTGGTCGAAGTGGTCGACGAGGTCGAGGTGGACGACGAGGTGGTCGAGGTCGTCGACGTGGTCGACGTCGAGGAGGTGGTCGAGGAGGTGGTCGACGTCGAGCTCGACGACGTGGCGGCCTTGGACTCAAAGAACTCGGCCGCGTGCACCGTCGGCTTCGGAGGGGCCGACGTGCCAATCACGATGCACTCGCCGTCCTCAATGCACTCCTTGGCCTCGGCAGCGCCGACCGCCGCACCGTCCGCAAAGACGTACTTGGTGGCCACGGGTGTCACAACCGTCGTGACAACATCGCGCTTCTCGTTGGCGCGGCGGTGCATCTGGTGGTGACGGCCATGGCCCGCAGCCGCAGCATCGGCAGCAGTGCCGGCCACCAGAGCGGCCGTGACGGCAAGGTGGACAATGTTCTTCATTGTGGGTCGTGTAGCTTTTTGTTTTGTTTTGTTGTTGAGTTTTTAAAGTGCTGACTGCGTCGTATAAAACTCTTGCGTATAAGTTGTCGTCAGGGAACAAGGGCCTGTCTGTTATCGTAAAGGTTTTTTTATTTTCCAAGAGACGTAAATCAACAACCCGGAATATCGTCGCAAAAGCTGGTCCAAAAAAATGAGTGTGTTCGAGAAGAAACGAAAGAAAGAATCTCCTCGGTTGGTAGATGGAAAAGAAAAAAAAATTGCGCGCACACAAAAAACGAGTGTATGTCGACGGGGAATGTCGTGTCTTGACGATGCGGTGGAGGAGGGAGAGAAAAAAACAGTCGGGAAGAAAAAGGAGGGCCCTCTGAAGAAATGTAGGGAGAGACCTGTCTGGGCAGGAGCGGCTACTCTCTCCTTCCCTCTGGGGCGCGCATAGGCGCAAAGGGAAAGAGAGGGGGGTGGGCCACCTCAGGCAGGCACAGTACAGCACAGCGCCATCCTGCATAATGCTGCCAGAGCGAAACAGCGCACAACACGATCGCCGCTGTTGTGGGCGCAAGAGTCTTGGCGAAATTGCATTCCCCATCAGGGGAGTGGAGAGGTGTGGGTCCTGGGCGACAGGGGTAGAAGGCGCGATGGAGGGCCATTTCGGTGTGGCAGGAACGGCCATGTATCGTACATGTAGTGAGTAGCTGGTGGGACCTTGTAATGTATGCTGTCCGCTCACCCATTTTTGGTACCATCTACAAATGGGTACATGTATCTTACATGCAGCTGGGACGCGTCGTAATTCGAGCACAGCAGGTTTTTACGACTTTTTCCCATTTATTGGCTGCCGACGCCGAGGAAACGCACAAAATCACATAGTCCAGAACACCATGGTCTTCTGCAGTGCCAAGGAATTTCACAGCCGCTTCGTCTGTGCGCTTCTATCCGTATTTTCTTTCTTTTTTTCTTCTTTGTTTTACGGGGAGCGTCGTAATGGCTGCGGCGTAATTTATCACACCCAAAACGCACCCAGAAATGATTCTCTCTATAAGATACATAAGATACATGTAAGATAACTTCTTACTTACTCAAGAGGCCTCTTGGTCTTGAGAACACAAAACACACCAAGTGGCCCCTCGCGGCTAGCTTTCAGCGCCCTTCGTACCGCGAAATACGCGTCTGGCATGCTAGGGGGGAGTCTTGGGGCAGCCAAGGGAGCAAACAAACGCCTTTTGGCCATATATTTGTTATCAACGAGCTGCATGTATATAAAAAATACAAGATGAAAAATACAAATACCGACAGGCGTCCCTCCATCTCCTTTGTTTCGTGTGGCCTCTCAGGAATGCAGAATGTCGACATCTCTGCCGATCTCATTACACCCTCTCTTTCGCACAATAACGGGATACGTTTTTTTCACAGACCTTTTGCCACGCAAGTATTCAAAATGCGCTGGTGATGTGTCTCCATATTTTATATCATTATTTCACATTCTATTGGCCAGTTGGCTGTAAATATGTCCACATCTCCCGAAGCGTTCCTGAACCATGCCTCTTTTTGGAAGCCTCGCATGCAAAGGTACATCGAGATTGTATCTTTTGCCATTATGCGTTGTAAAAAGAGACAAACATCCCATGCATGGCAACGTAAGATGCATGGGTCAGGCCGACAAATCTTATTTTATGTGCTCGTAAGACCTGTCAGCAATACCGTACGACCACGAGATGCAAAATTGCCATACTCCTTACACAGGAGAGAAATCCCATGTCCGACTTTGAGCATAATAAGGAGCTTTAAATGGTCGCACTGGATGGCAAGTTACATTTTTATGTACCTATTTTACTCTCATCGTAATGGATCAAATGCAAAAAAAAAAAATAAAAAAAATAAAAAAAAATGCGCGCCCGACTGTCCCAGGGCAATGCAGGCTCCCCTCCCAGGCTCTACGCTCCCTGGTCACCCCCACTACACGTGCACCAAGGGCGCGTCGTCGGCCTGTTCCTTGCTTCGTCTCGGGGCACCCATGTCTCTGATCAGCGGGCTGATCGAGTGGTCAACCTCGACTACCGGCATCCTTTCACGAAATCCACTGACGCTGGAAGTGAAAAAAAAAAAAGAAAAGAAAAGAAAATACCAACGTTATTATGAAATAAAAAGGGGCGTAAAGAGTCTTTTTCTTTTCTCTCGTACGGAGTATTCTTGAAAAAAAACCCCCCCCCCATAAAATATTGAAAAGTGACTGAAAAAAATTGTACGGAATATGCCAAGATGATCTTTTGTGGAAAACGCGAAATCATGAAACGTCTTGTATGTCCAAGCGCGTCAAAAAAAGGACCGTTCAAAATTGGTGGATAATTCATCTGAAGAATGGGATATATCGACGCCACTCATACGGAGTAATAAAGTTCTCTCCCCCCCTCACAACGGGACTAAAAAAAAAAAGTAAATACAAAACAGATTCATAACGCCCAGGCAAAATAGGAGTCGAATAGATGGGGAAATAAGACTCGTGAAAAAAAAAAAGAAAGACCGAAAATGAACAAAAAAAAGGAGCAAGGGCATAATGCTAGTAAAACATGACCATGATGGCGCAATAATGAAGAGAGTCAATGAGAAAAAAAGTACGGCGGGAAGGAAAAAAAGAGATGAAAAGGGGGGCGTATTGAGAAGTCAGGAGGACGAATGTATATGTCGTAAAGAACGATGGCTTTGTGGATAAATAATAAAAAGTCACCAAAGTAAACAAACAGATGGTCAGATGATCGCCCAAGATCACTGAGCCATGGCTGCCGCCTCGAGCGCTGTAACGACCGGCTGCTCCATCTGATGCTCCATGTGTTGTTGCTGCGGCTGCGGCTGCTGCTGCTGCTCTGGTTGGACTTCTGGCTGGTGCTGCACCACCGGCACCGGCACCGGCACCGGCGCCGGCTGCTCCGTCTGCTTTTGTGCCTGTACATGTGCCTGCTGCTCGTGCGTCACCGGCATATCCGACGTCGCTGCATTTGCAGCCGCTGCCTGCTGCTGCAGATGAAGTGCTGCATCTGCCGCCACGGCGGCCGCTGCTACTGTCTCCGCGGCGCCCTCTGCAACGGGATGCGGCAGACCGTCCACTTGAGGTGGCACACCCTCAGCCTCGGCCACAATTTCTGTGTGGGCCGTAACCGGAACCGGGGCCGGAGCCTGAGTCTCGGCCTGGACCTGAACTGCGGCAGCTTCTGCTTCAGCTTGTGCTTGCGCTTGAGCCTCTGCTTGAGCTTGCGCCTGCGCCTGGGCTTCCGCCTGTGCCTGAGCTTCCGCTTGTGCCTGAGCTTGTGCCTGCGCCTGCGCCTCGGCGTGTGCTTGCTCTGCCTGCGCCTGCGCCTGCGCCTGCTCGACTTCTTGTGCCTGGCCCCGAATGTGCTCCAGCACACTTCCCATCTGGGCACGCAATATATCAAGCTCCTCGAGATACGATGCATTGACCGCCTCCAGCTGGGCAATACGGTTATCGCGCTCTGCGAGCTGCTCGGCCATCTGCTCGGCCTGCTCGCGCGTCTTTTGCTCGAGCGACTGGATATACGTCCACATGCCCTGCTCAGTAGTAAACATGTTGCCACCGCCGCCGCCGCCGCCGCCGCCAACACCGCCACCACCGCCAACCTTGCTGCCACGGTTACCTGCGGGACTGATCGCCTGCGGACTCTCTGTAAGATGGCCGCTGCCTCCGGCCTGCGGGAATAGGTATGTGGTCCCGCTGCCGGCCGTGGCACTCGCCCCAGACGGCGTGCTCGTCGCCGCGGTGGTGGTGACCGTGATACCGGATGCGTAGCTGCCGTTTCCGTTTCCGTTTCCACTGCCTCCGCTGCTGACGGCACTTCCATTGGATGGCGTCACCAGTCCGTGCTCGCCACGATCGGCAGCCGCCTGGGCTGCACCCGAGGCCGCTGATGCCGCCGCCGCCGCTGCTGCCGCTGCTGCTGCCGCTGCTGCCTCGGCGCCAAAACGTCCTGCCGGAGATGCAGCTTGGCCGCGCTCCTGAGCCGGTTGCTGCTGCTGCTGCTGCGGCTTGATGCTTGGTAGACCCAGGCGCCGGCTCTCATTGTCGACATGATCGTACCCAAGACTGTTGGGCAGCGCTGCTCCCTCGCGTCCAGCAGATGTAGGACCGTGCTCGCCACCAGGGCTGCCACCCACCATGAGACTCGTGTTGCCCTCAAAACTATCATCCATAGACATGCTCGTATCTGCAGCCCCGTGGCCATGGATGCCGCTGCCACTGCCGCTGCCGCTGCCGCTGGCCGGCCCCGCAAGACCGAGACTATACGCAGAAGAACTAGAGCGCCGACCAGCGCAACCGCCAGGACCCTTGGTGTGTCGTGCGAGGGCATCGCCACGTGCAAACTTGCGGTCACAGTGCGGGCAGATGTGGTTTTTCTCGCCCGTATGAAGCTTTCCATGGCGCTTCAAGTCGTGCAAGCGACGGAAGCGCATGTCACAAGCCTGGCATACATACGGCTTTTCTTGGCTATGTGTCAAGAGATGGCTCTTGAGATTGTGATGCCGAGTAAATTCTGTCTGGCAGTAGGGGCACTTGTGCCGCTTGGGTGCCGTTGGCGACTTGGGCGCAAGCTCCGGTATTTGAATCGTAGAAGAGACGGAAGGCTGCGAAGACCCCAAAATAGGAGCCGTAAGTAGTGGAGGACGAGCAGCCGCCGAGCTGACGGTTGTGTAGAGTGGTGGAAAGGCGGCGGCAGTTTGTGGTGGTGGCTGAGTGTGTGAACGAAGTGGTGGCGGCTGGAGTTGCGGTAGTGCGCCAGACTGCTCCTGTTGTTGTGGCTGTTGTGCCTGCTGTGGCTGCTGATGCTCTTGTGGTTGTTGATGTTGCTGTTGTTGCTGTTGCTGTTGTTGCTGTTGTTGCTGTTCCTCATGTTGCGCTGGCTGTTGGTGCTGGTCCTGTGCTGTCTGAGGAGGAGCAGTTAGTGAGTCCAGCTCCATCGGTGCTGTGATAGGTTGTAGGGCAGCATGCTCGGCGAGAACCTGTGCCTCTGTTACAACGGGCAGCTGTCCTGCAGCAGCCTCCGCAAGGGCCGTAGCCGCAGCGGCAACGTCAGCCGGCCGATGCTCCTGAGGCGCGACATTTCTGCTACTCTCCGTGTGATCGGCTGGTACTGCCGCATGGCCTGCTTCGCCTGCAACCGGAGCCGGCGCTGGTGCCGGAGCCGGTGCTGGCGCAGTCGCTGGTGCAGGCGATGCTGACGCTGATACTGCTGCAGCAGCGGCAGCTACAACGGCATGTGTGGCCTCAGCCATCTGCTGTGACATGAGGGCTTCGGCGCCGCGCAGAACAGACAGTGCGTTCTGTGCAGTGATGTGGTCGTTGTTGTCGTTGCTTTCGTGGCTTTCGTGGTTTTCGTGGCCTTCGTGGGTGCCGTTTAAAGTGCCCTGCACACCAGCCTCTGCACCAGACGACTGGGCATCGACAAACACGGCCTCGCCCTGTTGGTTCTCGCCGGCGTCGAACCGCGAGCCTCCTTCCAGACGCGGCATCTTTCTAGGCAAAAGGTCCGATTCCGCTGTATTGAATCCGCCGTTTCCGCCGTCGCCGTCGTGCGCGCCCGTCGAGGGTGATCTAGATCGTTTTACTGATTGTGCGGTTGACTCTTCTGCCGACTGAGCTGCCGACTGAGCTGCTGACTGGACTGCTGCTGCTGCTGCTGCTGCCGCTGCCGCTGCTGCGACGGCTGCCGCCGCTGCTGCCGAGTCGGCCGTCGAGTCTGTTGTTGCGCCGTCTGCAGTGGGCAGTGTCGACGCAGGCATAGCGTGTTGTTGCGCATCGTGCGTATCGTGCGCTTCATGGGCCCCGATGCTGCCACTTCTGGCGCCATCGTGATCGGGAGCCATGGGGTACAGGTTTTGTGCTGTCGAATGGGAAAAAAGACGATCAAAACTCGGAACTAGTTGTGCAAGTACAAAGAGTACAAATGAGGAGAGGAGGGTCCCTACACCAGTTCTTGACGGTTCCAGATGGGATCGACACTCGTATGGAACACGACGATGCAAGGTTGCGCGGCAAGGCTGCAGGAAAAATAGTTAAGTCCACAAGGGCAAAACGGGGCGTAATCCCATCAACAAAAGGCGGCAGCTAGGGCTAAACATTGAACGCTGCGGATCGCGCGTACACGACTTTGTTCCTGACCAGTATCACCTGGTCGTCGAGTTGAAATGTGTCAAGAGGAATTGGAATTGTCGGCTCTCTCGCTCGCCAGGGAGACGTCGCTTCAGTGGCGGCCAGAGAGCATTGTTTTTGTTTTGGCGAAAATGAAATCCCAGTAAAAAAAAAAGAGAAGAATAAAAGGGTAGAAACGGGTGGCTCAATAATTTGAGAAGCGCGTCACCGCGTTTCCGCGTGGGACTGGGCAAGGTTGCGAATTAATTACTCCGTACAATTGGATCGCGACGTTTTGTCGGCGGTCGGCCGTCTCGGGTGGTTGTTGAAGCGGGTTTTGGGGGTGTGGCTGAAGAAATCGTGGCGGGAGCTTTTTGGGAATGGGGGAAACGAGAGAAAGGTTAAGAAAAAAACAAAAGTCCGTCGGTAGTAGGGGCGGAAAGTCTGAAAGGACAAAAGAGTAAAAAGGGACGCTGAACAAAGCTTAGGTAATAGGGGCAAACCGGCAAGGGCGACCGGTGCTGTACGGAAGAATAGGAAGGTACGATGGGACAGTGCACGATGTAAAAGAAAAGATGTAGATGAGACGATAAACAAATCAGAGGGGAAAAAAGGTGAGAGAAAATGCGAGGTCTACTTTTTTTGGTTTACGGGTGACGGAAGAAGGAAAACAAAAGAAAAGCGGCAACAAGGCAAAAAGGATGTGCTGCAGGATGGGGCGTGTAGGTACGGTACGGAGTAAGTAGGTAGGTTTGACACATGGGGCGCACGCTGGGGCGAGGCAGCGACTCAAAAGGCGAGCGAGCGGGCTTTTTGGTGTGCTACTATGGAGAGCCGCAATGCGCTACAACGCTGGGCCTTGCAGAGTGCTACCTGGGTGTGTTTGGCAAGGGCCAGCGGAGGAAGGAAGGAGTGTGAGGCGCAGGCGCGCACCTTCCGTTTAGGACGTAGCAAAAAAGGGAAACAAGGCAGGAGGGCAAATCAGGCAAGAATGGTAAGGCGGAAGAGCAAAAGCGGGAGACGGAAGGCAGAGAAGAAAAGAAAAGAAAGGGAAGGAAAAAAAAGAAGAAAAAAGAAACCAAAAAAATTGACGAAAGGTGGGAAAGATGGGCGAGAGTGACCGAGACGGGAGGAGTAGAAACGAGGAAGCACTGGACAACACGGAGAGCAAAGAAAAGACCGAGGAGGGAGATACACACAAAATGGCATGGACAGGACAATGTCCGAGTACGGAAGGAGCTGACAGGCTGGTGTTTCCTGTTTTGCTCACCAGTCGTTACACGAGGAAGGAGCAAAGCGAGCCAAAAACAACATCCCCCAAAAAGGGGGGGTACATGAGGCTGATGTGGCTAAAAACAGCTCGCAGCAAAAATAAATGCGTGCAAACACCGATGTCTACCGATGTAAATACACGGTTGCGTGGCGAATCGACTGAGAACTGAGACGGTGGCCGGCAAGATGCGTCCGTATGGGAGACTCGGAGATGAGAGAGGGTCATAGAGATACTCCGTAACGAGTCAGATACAAGACGTGCATGTTCTCGGGGGCAGCACCTGCCGTAAGATGGATTCCATATGCTGTGCAGGAAACGCCGGCTGGATACGGACTTACGGGACGGCGGGCAACGCAGTTTCCTTGGCCTTTTGTTTTTGCTTTTTTTTTTTTTTTTTTTGCCCATTCCTTCTTTTTCTTGTATAAATGACATCCACAACCTACAACGTATTCCGAGTGTCCGTCTGGCGCGCGAATTCAGCACTCGCATTTTGCACGTTGCATGTCGTCGTGCAGGATGCGACTTTGCTGTGCATTCGCTTGATGGCGCAGATATAAATAGAAATCCCAAACGGCTGATCCTTGTCATGATTCCAATAATGGCTGGGACGGGGCAACCCACGCGCATTTCCCGGGAGCTTGCCGTTCTGACAGCATGACATAAAGCCAAGAAAGAACCGGAGCTCGGCTCGTGCATTTCTAAGCAGTTGATGACCGTTGATTTTTTGCAAACAAACAACACATATGAACGAGACGATGAATTGGAAAGGAGTGCCCTTTTGAACAGCGAGCTGTGAGAGATACATTGGTACAAGGTACTTGTTAGAGGTATCTCTTTCCTTTTCGAGACATGTGGCTGTGCTTTTGTCGGGAAGACACACATCCTGCACAATGATGTGATGCACTGAACTCTGTGTTATGCGCCCCTGCAGCACAGTGACAAGCGCAGTCTAGCATCTACGCGTAAAATGTAACATATATCGTATATGCAAGATAAATTGTGCGCCTTGAATCCCTTTTTTTTTTCTAAATATAAAAGAATGGTGTAATCGGCGAATTCATTGTGCTGCCGCGCTGGTGCAATAACTTTTAATGTGGCGGTGTATTGCAGTTGCGGGGCCTTATAAGCCTGGGTAGGATGTGCTCTGCAGAGGATGCCAAGTGCGACCCGGGATGCTTTCTACATGGCTTTCTCCGCGGCGTTTTTCACAGACTCTCAGAGGGGCACAGACGGTATCATAGTGGGCGAGGTGCCTCTGTCAAATAAGAATGCCACATGGCGTCTGACATGGTGTAGTAGTTTGGCAAAATTCATAAACTCGTGGAGGCGAATACTCGAGCCGAGTTTATCGATTTTAAGCTTATTGAAAGGAAAGCAAACAGAGAGGCAATCATGCACAAACAGCGAGAAGTGTGGTGAGAGAAGAGTGGTATGCCTATATCCGTATCAAACCCACGCTCTGGTACGCTTAAGTACATAAAGCTTAAACAGGGAGCTATTGTGGAGCCGTGTCACATGCAATTACGTAGCGGTTCCCGCCCTCACTCCCCCATCCCTTGCAATTCGGTAAAACTGAAAGTATCGCGTCGAATCACGGCCGGCATCAACGCCAGTTGGGCGACCACTGCAACACGGCATCACCTTCCACGGCATACATATAGACTGCATCGAAAAATATAGACTGCATCGAAAAATGGCTACGAGAGAGCTAAAGAAGCCAAAGAAGCGCACGGCGGCGCTCGTCAACGGCATCAACGGCACCAACGGCACCCATAGCGACAACAACTCCACCGCGAGTTCATCCACTTTGGCATCGCCGACACGAGCAGCAGCGATGCCGTCCAAGGACGCGACAGAACCGCCAGCGACGCGAGGCGTGCGCTTTGCGCCGCTATTTGTGCCGCTGCAGCGGCGCAAGCAAACGTTTGCGGTCCTGCTGCACTGTTCTTCGATCATGATCAGCGTGCCGCTCTTCTTCTTTTGGTGTGCTGTTCCGCTGCTGTGGCCGCTGATTCTGCCGTACCTGGTCGTGGTGCTGCTGGTGTCGCGCGCGGCGACCGATGGCCGGCTGCGCTGGCGCTCCGAGTGGTTCCGGTCAATGTCGCTGTGGACGTGGTTTGCCGACTACTTCCCCGCGCGGCTGCACAAGACGGCCGACCTGCCAGCGGACCGCAAGTACATCTTTGGCTACCACCCGCACGGCATCATCTCGCACGGTGCCTGGGCCGCCTTTGGCACCAACGCGCTCGGCTTCAAGCAAAAGTTCCCCGGCATCACCAACACGCTGCTCACGCTCGATGCCAATTTCCACATCCCCATCTACCGCGAGTACCTGCTGCTGGCCGGCCTCGCATCGGTGGCGCGGCAGTCGATCATCAACATCCTCCGCGGCGGCCGCGGGGCGCCCGAGGGAGCGGGCAAGGGCCGCGCCGTGACCATTGTGATTGGCGGCGCGCGCGAGTCGCTGCAGGCGCACCCGGGCACGATGCGGCTGGTGCTGCACGGCCGCTCGGGCTTCGTCAAGGTGGCCATGGCGGCGGGTGCGGATCTGGTGCCCGTGCTGGGCTTTGGCGAGGTCGACCTGTACGAGCAGCTGTCGGTCGACACGCACCCGCTCCTGCACCGCTTCCAGCTCTACGTGCTCAAGGCGTGGAAGTTTACGCTTCCCTTTATGCACGGCCGCGGCATCTTCAACTACGACGTCGGGCTGATGCCGCACCGTCGCGAGATGAACATTGTTGTCGGCCGGCCCATCCGCGTCGAGCAGGCAGCGGCCAGCGACGTGCTCGATCCCAAGGAGGTCGACCGGCTGCACGGCCTCTACTGCGACGAGCTGCAGCGTCTGTGGGACACGTATAAGGATGAGTACATGCCTCACCGGACACAGGAGATGATGATCCTGCCGTGAGATGTGTTCACATCTCTTTTTTTGATTTTTTTGATTTTTTTTGGCTATATTTGGCTTGTTCTTTTTTGGTGTCATATACGGTTTTGAGATCTACTTTTTGGCTTTACAAGGTACTTTGGCTCTTTGGATCTTTTGTTCTTTTGGGGGGTTTTGTTGGATTAGAGACAGACTCTCTGAAGGAATGTCTTGGTGGCGTTTTCAGGTCACAGTTTAATATGGTGCAATCTACACGGTGTCTTTCTACGCCTCTGTTCTGTCGAAAAGAATAGTCTTCTGTCCTGGATGTGATGGTCTCAGAGTCAAACAGATACAGGGGAATATAGACATGAGACAGGATCACGGTCTGAGATGCATGTTTGGCCCCCTCGACTGGGATGATGCTGCTTTAGTTAACGACGAAGAACCCAAAAATGAAG
This sequence comes from Intubia oerlemansii, assembly GCA_020002355.1. NCBI lineage: Eukaryota > Fungi > Ascomycota > Sordariomycetes > Ophiostomatales > Ophiostomataceae > Intubia > Intubia oerlemansii. Next base: position 27,615 of record JAGKRZ010000028.1, read on the forward strand.
GGCAAGAGCATGTCGACATATTGAATGGTGAAACAAAAAAGGAATCTATTCCGTGCCCCCCCAAAAAAAACGATCCAGGCAGGGATCGAACCTGCAATCTCTTGGTTCGTAGCCAAGCGCCTTGCCATTTGGCCACTGGACCCTGGTGGGTTGAATGAAAGAAAGCAGTCCATATACAGAGATTTGCGGTCAATGGATATGGTGTGATATATCCTTGGTATATGATATTCTGGTTGAAGTTGTTTTGAGTGGTAGACATGAAATATTGGGTGATGATGTGTTGGGTGATTAACGCTGACGCTTTTAATCCACCTACCTATTCTGCTTCCGTTCTATTAACATTACGGTGTTATCTAGGTAGGGATTTTCTTTCCTAGACTTTAGTAAGCTCATGTGTTAGGTATTGAGGCAAATATTGAGAATTATTATAGAATAAGGTTTTTTTTCTTTTTTTTAAAAAAAAAGCCCTTTTAAAAAACCTCAAAAAAAAAAAAAAAACCATAACACAATTTGTTTCATAATACTATCCTACTCATCAAATACCTACCTACCCAGAGAACATGGCATCCATCCCAGTCCCTACCCAGAGACATGCCGTTGAACCGTCCATGTCCACTGCCTGGTCATGCATGACGTCTGAGACACTGTGATGTAGTCTACTGCGGCCCCATGTCTCAGTCTGCCGTGTCCGTTGTGCAACGGTTGTGTACCAAACAATGCTGCATCTGGGTGTGACACGTGCGAATTTTTGTGAATCGCGCAAAATGAAAGCAGACAGCCATATTTTTGGAAAGTTTGGGTCTCATATCCTAGATTTATTTTTCAAAGAAGGGGTTTCTGGATCTCATACGAGGAGTTTTCTCATTGAAAGCTCATCACGTGGTACATGGTCTCGTCGCACAAACAGAGCATACCCCTTTCTCCCCTGAAAGAAATCAAAGAAATCAAAGAACCAAAGGCCGCCTCCAACAGGTAGGAGCCAAGAATCATGACAGGGTAGGAGCGATTGGGTCGGTGTTGCCGGGCAAGGACTGGCAATAGTAAGTACAGTGGGCAGCAGAGCCGCTGTCTGTCTGCAAAGTTGCATCGCACTTTCCGCAACTCGCTTGCTCCTTCCGGCCGCGATCCTATCAGGCAGTCGCTCCTTCCGTGTTTGCGCACCGACGGATGCACACGTGCTCTCTTTTCCGGGAGAAGGGGGGGATGCATCCCCCACCAATCCCACTTCCCCTGCAGCTACTCTCATCTCCGCATTGTTTCTTTCTTTTTCTTCGCCGCCTCGATGATACGACATGACTCTGTACGTCCTAATATCTCACAATACGCCGTCCGTGTCAGCAGTGCGACGTGGACCAACAAAAAGTGCTAGAAAGGCCATCCATTCCCACTCCTGTGCATTTCTGCACAATTGCATCGCAGACACCGAGCCCCTTCTTTTGGACAAAGGATTCGATAAAGATGACGAAAAGAGGCGGTGTCCAACAAAGACACCCAATCAATGGACCAATGCAGCAATACATCAATGCAGGTGCATTGCATTTTGATTTTGGGTCTTGAAACCACCGGAGAAACGGAGGCGCAAAAAAAAAAAATGCAAAGGATGAATGGAGAGGAGGAAAAAAGAAGCCAAAAAAAAAAGGCCAAATAAAAAGAAGACGCTACAAGGTTGATGCACGTCCACCGATGCAAGGCCAATGCACGCCGATGCAAAGATACCCCTGACAAGGTTGCATGGGCGTCTGTGTTGGCGAGTAGCCGCCCAGCAAAGACCCGTTGGCCCTGCTGCCGAGCTATGCTGGAAGCGGCGATGCCCCGTCTGAGAAAGCGATGCAGGGCCCTACGAGTACAGCAGAGGGCAAACGAATGCGACGCCAGGAGCCGTCCATTGTGGGACTAGGTCAAAGCGTGCCATGCAGCTATGGGAGTACAGCACTGCACTGCACTGCACTTCACCATTGTGAGTGAATCGGAAGATACGAGTAAAAAGAGCTTGTGTGCTCGCCTCCCTCCATTGATTTCTTCGCTTTCCATCTTTCTTTTCTCCGCATGTCTAACACTGAAACAGGATGCGCAACATGTCGCAACGCTTTCCGTTTCTGAATGTCTCTCTCTCTCGAGCGTCTTACGTGAACAGAGTGCGACGTCGACACCGCATTGTGCGAGGTCTGATTACTTTGTTGCCCAAACGACAAGAAAAACCAAGTGCAGAGTTTCGAGACATGACCGTGTGTCTCTTTTTTCTCTCTTTTCTTCCCACCCCTGGCCGGCTCATCAAGAAACCCCTGGTCAATTATACTTCCGGACCCAGTTCCGGTTCTGTTGTGCCCCATATTTTCGTGTTGAAGAAGGGCCACACAAACACGCGACGAAATTATGAAGAGACGGCGAAGACGAGAGGGAAAAAAAGAGTGAAAGGCGAAGAGCGAAAGAAGAAAAGATGATGGGGCAGTATGGAGTAGAGTGAGAAGGGAAAATGAGGACGAAACAAGGGTCGAGAAAGAGCATGGACACGCCGAAAAAAAAAGAGGAGGAGAAATGAAAACGATCGAAAAAAAGAAAAGAAAGATGCAAGGCAGAGAGAGAGCGCCTATGCCAAGGTTGATGAGCTAGCTGCTGCACACCACCGCAAGTTCCATGCACGGGGGAACAAGCATCAAGCATCAAGCTTCAATCTTCGGGGCGCCCTTTCAAGTTTAAAAGAGAGCCCCTGCGTTGTGATCCGTGTGGCTTCCCGTCACCAGTCATCCCGGGGCTTGACCTGCTGTCACTGCGGCCGCAACAGTTGTCTTTGATGCAAAGGGCCGTGGCCAACAAGGCACAGCATATCCGTATGGGCACAGCACATACGCGTACTCGCATGAACCCAGAATCACCTGTTTCTGCACTTTCTGCCCTTTCTTCTGCCTCGCCGTTTTTTCCTTTCTTTGCAGAGTCTAAAACATGTCAATGGCCGTCTTTACAACCCCCTGCACTATTCCGCCTTCCCCCCTGGCAGCAAGGATTTTTGAACGCGGGTGATGGTACCGACGATGTTACGGGATCACGTTGTGCGGTTGCTTTCGTGTTGGCTATTCCCAGTGACTGGATGCTTGATTCCCTGCACCCCCAGCATTCCCTGCCGCCCGTCGTGTGCCTGGCGCTACGACGTGCATCAAGCATGTTGTATGGGAGCCCAACGAGAGGGGAAGCCCACCCTCCTCTTTCCTCGTCCTCCTCCTCTTTTGTGCAGCACCTGCAGCATGGTTTGATGTTTTCTTTTTTTTTTTTTCTTTTTTTTTCTTTCTGTCTTCCCTCGTGGCTTTTTTCCTGTTTCCGAACCGGGGTGTCCATGAGAAGAGGATTAAGACACAAATAAGGAAAACGACAACAGACAGAACGGCACAACCGCGCACTGGCACCACCTGCAGCAGGCATACTCCGTACGCATACGAATACCCCATTCACACAGATTACTTCTTCATCTTTTCTTTTCTTTTTTCCTTTCCAAACCGGCCCATATCAGAGTTGCCTGAAAAGGGCAAAGGTGACCGGGGCCACGAGGCACGTACTCCGTACGCGCTTGCACATGGCATTTTATGCGTTTTTACCATGAGTGGAACAGCAACGGGCGACTTTAATTTTTATTCTTGTTTTTGTATTCTGTGACCACGGAGTATTTCTATCCTTCTTTTTTATTCTTCTTCTACCGGGTTGAATGGGTTGCCTGTCAGAAAGTTGCTCTTTTACGTTATCTCTTTTTCTTTTTCTTTTTCTTTTCTTTCCCTCTCTCTCCCCCCCATTCGGCGTGTCTATTTCTGTTTCCCCGTCGGCCTCTTTTGTTACTGTCGTGCACGGTGTCATTGAGTCCTTTGCCTGTTCTTATTCTTCTCATCACGCACCTCGCCTACATTTTGCTTTGGCTGTTTTTGGTTTTTATTGCTTCTCACCCCTCTCCTCTTTCTATATGTGCTGCAAATTCCATCTATCACAGCTCACAGCACATATACATTCACGACACATATTCACGGCACCATACATGGCACCATACATGACACCGTACACGGCACAGTTCACGGTATAACATAATTCATACTACTCATACTACTTATACCGTTTATATCACAACTGCACCCCTCTCTCACCCACACACATTGATCCTTTCATCACACCTCTGCCCAACCGCAGCCTGCACACGCAGCATCAGCATGGCGGCAAATCACACACAGCGCCGACAACCGACATACAAGCTTGCCGTTCCCGAGGACAACTTTCTGCGCAGCCTCGAGGACCCATTGCTCCCGCTTGGAGCTGCCAGCGTGCCCGGCAGCAGCAGCAACAGCAGCAGCAACCGCAGCAGCGACTACGACGAAAAGACGGGCTTCATGGATTCGTGGCAGTCCACGTCCCACGACGCCAAGGGGAGCAAAGGCAGCAAGGAAGGCAGAGGAAGCAAAGGAAGCAAAGGAAGTGGCAAGCCGAAATCACAAAATCCACTGTTCAACCCATTTGCTCGCCACTGGGCAACGCAGACAGCCGACGATACCGACGACGACAAAAAGGACAACGAGAAAAATGACCAAACCGACATGGCCCATGCGACATCCAACCCATCTAACCGCCGACAAAACGGCCGACGGAACGATCGACGCACGGCTCGCCAGCAGCGGCAACGGGGAACATCCATTTCGAGCACGGGCGCAACAACGACGTGTACTACGACGGGTAGTGCTTCGGGTGCAACCAGCGGCAGTGGCGTTCCTGAGCTGACGCGTGAAGAGTACGAGGCTCTGCCCATGGCCATTCAGCGCAAGGTGAGTTTGATGACAAACCGAAAGTCCCAAAAAGTCGCCAAAAGAGGAAGAAAAAAGAGGAAGAAAAGAGAGGAAAAGAGGCATGACGACAGTCAAGAAATCGACAAAACACGACATGAAACGCGCACAGGAGGAAAAAAGGGTGCGAGTGCACGCGACGAGCCAAACGAAGAGAAAATCCACCTCACCACACATACGGAGTACACCCTTTTTTGCCCTGTTCTTTTTCAATTTCGAGTTTGTCCCCTTGCCCTTCCCTTTTCTCTCTCTCTCTCTCCCAATCTCGGCTCCTTTCTTTTTTACACACAGCATCCATTTACTCGTATGGCGTCCAAGCGGCCGGCGACAAATTTGACAAGTTCAAGGCAGACGAGTCAAAAAAAGTCGACAAAAGTGGAAAGCGGGCACCGTTTTTTCTTCTTTTTTTGTTGAAGACCTGCCGAAGAAAATGAAAGAGGAGAAAATGCCGTTTCATCTTTTTTTCTTGTTTCCGGTTTCCAAATGGCCATATTTTCAAGCACTGTTACAATGACGAGCCGAGTTGGCCCGTTGTGTGGGAAGACTGGTCTAGTGGCAGTCTAGTGACGAAGGGCAGCGAAAAGACAAACGGGCACTTGGCATCCGTGTCAAATGATTGGACCGTTGATGTCTGTGTGACGATCTGGGTGTGATCTGTGGACGGATATGGTTGTGCGCCGTTTCGTCACAGCGCTTCCGTGCCGCCCATTGGCTGCACACAGAGAAGAACACAGACGACGCAGAACACGGAGCACACAGAGCACACAGAGCACAAACACACACACACACACACCCGCCCCGATGCAGATGCAGAGCGAATGCGGAGCCAATACCAAGCAGAGATATGGAGTATGCCAGCGACACAGAAAAAAAAAGAAGCTAGCAGCGACTGCTAGCCGCTGTCATCATTGATGAACAGTGGACATCGGTCGATCATTTCCATCTTTTGCCGTCCCATTGCTACCATTGGTGCCATTGGTGCCATTGGTGTGCCATGGCTTCTATTGCTCCATGGCTGATGGCTGCCGCATTCTTTTGCAAAGCTGCCACACAAAAACCTTTTTTTTTTCTTTCTTTCTTTTGTTTCCCTTTCCCATTGACGCCGCGTGGCTGATCTTATGCAGCGTGCAGGAGAAGGAGGTGTGGTGGCTTGTTGCCCAAGTTGGGCAATCGGCTAGAACGGGGTTAAAAAAAAGGAGAGGCAAAGAGAAAAAGACGAAGAAAAAAAAGGCATACTGGCGGTGAGATGATCGCGCAGAGGGAAAGAGAGAACGAGAGATGGAGCAGCTCCATTTTCCACATTTTTTTTCCCCCTTCGACGTTATCAATCGGGCATCTTTGGCTCAGACGATCGGCGAGAGAAAAGAAAAAGGGGGAAGAAAAAAAGAGGAGAGGTTTTCGGGGAGAACGAAGGAAAAGAGAAGAGGAAAAAAAAACGTGACGAAACCGAGGAACTTTGTTCTACTCCTTACTCGCGCGTTCTCTCTTTTTTATTCTCCGTCACTCTGGGTCTCCTCTGTCCTCGCCGTTCGTGTTGAAGCAGGTTGTCTGTGGTCTCGAGGTGGCCCATGCTCGCGCCAATGCAGGTTCCCCCCTATTTCTCCTTTCCTTTTCCTCACAGGCAAATCCACTTTTTCCCTTTTCCCTTTTCCCAATTCCCCATCCTTTTCTACCTGCAGAACTGCCCCCTGCTCGCGTACTCCCTATTACACTCCACGCATCACTGCCAGCCTCGGAGAGAGAGAGGATCCCATCCACTTGTTTTTTGCTTGAAACAATTTCACGCTGGTCCGCCAACGCCGAAGCTGTCGAGTCTTTTCTTTTGCCTGTACGGAGTACTCCGTACTCTCTGTTCCTCTTTTGTGGACAGATTCGTGCAGTGCGGCTTGATTTCCCATCTTGGTTTTTAGTGTATCCTTTTCCCTTTTCCTTGCTTCATCCTGCATGCGGCCTGCAGTCCATCTGTTCATCTGGTGCTTTTTTTTTCTCTCAACCTGCATATTTGCATTTTTTACCTTGCCATTCCTGGACCTGTTCCTGCATACTCCGTGGCGATACATCATCCACAATCTCAAATCATCATATCACAAAAAAAAAAAAAACGAGATACCACCCTTGTCTTGTTGCCCCCCTCCTCCTCCCCGGCCAAGGCAAAACCTCATCTCCAAGGACCGTTTCCCCCCTCCCTCTCCCCATTGTTCATATTTACTTTTTTTTTTAACTTCCTCCTTTGCCCTTCTCAATCTTTTTTAGTTTTTGCTTTTTCATGTCTTACTTTCTCCAAAATATCCATCTTTCCCACATCCGCCCAACAGACAGTACCTTCCCTACCGCCAGACTAGACGATCATCGACGGTCGATCGTGCCCTGATTTGCATAAGCCTTTTCAACTGTGTCAGTTGGACGCCAGCTGGGCGGCTCCTTGCTTTTTTCACCTTTGCTTTTTCACCTTTTGCTTTTTCTTCTTCTTTTGGCCATTCTTGCTTTTCAACGCGTGCTTTATTATTCTTCATTCTGCCGCCTCGCCCCTCTATTGTCCCTTTCCCCTTTTCACCCCTCCCTCCATTCCCACAGCTTTTTTGTTTATTGGCGGAGTCTCTCTCTCTTTTTGTTGCTTGTCTCTGTCATCTCTATTGCATTCCTCATGATACCTCTTTGCGTTCACCGACACTCGTCAAGAAGAAAATAGTGGACAACAACATCAGCAACAAAACAACGCAAACAAAGATTGATCCTCCGTACTAAACTATTGTTTTCTTTCCTTTCTTTCCTCCTCCTCTCTTTACAGTACTTTTCAACTCTCGAACGCCTTCGTTTTGCTCAAGCATCAACGCCCGGCATATACAGCCACTACACCGCCGTCGAAGCCCGTCACAACCAGCTGGCCTATCTGCACCATCACCGTCGACGTGCATCGGACTCTCGTGACCATCGCCTGCACATAAAGGACGCGCTGCGAGAGTTTTCATATCCTTCGCTAGGATCCTCTCATTCCCAGACGGCCACCGCACCGGCCTTTTACGCCAGCTTGCCCGACAAGATCAAGAAGCGCGAGTTCACGCCGCAAGAACAGCTTGCCCTAGCTGCTCAGCTCCGCGCGCGTGTCATTCTCGACGCCACGGACGAGGCCATCTACAAAGTCGGCCGCCGACGTGCCAACACGACGAGCAGCTACCACACCGCTCACACTACACACACTACACACAGCTTCGACACGGCATCCATGGAGAGCTTCCGGACAGCACGCCCCCAGGGGCAGACGGGTCTTGGCCTTGTCGGCCTCGAGAGCCCGCTGCCGTCGCCCACCTCGCAGGATGGTGACAACAGACCAGACAACCGCACGAGCTACGTGCCCGACTCGTTTTACGACAGCTTCCGCTGGCTCGAGGAGGACGACGGTCTGGATCTGCGGCTGGGCATTGACGACTACCACGCCAACCTCCGCGAGCAGCTGCCGACGGGCCGCAAGCACCGCGGCCCCTCGTTCCGCCGGCATCTGTCCATCTCCAAGATCCCCTTTAACCGCGGCCCGCAGTCGCCTCTGACTCCCCTCTCTCCCATGTCTCCGCTCTCCCCCCTCTCTCCCCTCTCACCAAAGTCACCACTCTCTCCCACGTCTCCGCCGACGAGCAGTAGCAACAGCAACAGCAACAACAGCCATGTTCTTCCTGCTCGCCCGGCGACCACGAATGCTGCGGCGTCTCGGTCCGTCTCCATGTCCATGGCACCACCGCCGTCATCTTCTGCGACAGCCAGCCGGTCATCCAAGTCGTACGCCGCTGGCAACGGCACGGCCGCTTTCCCGAGCCTGCCCCTCTCTGTCAACAACAATGCCGTGAACGGCGTCTCGAACGGCGTCTCGAACGGCGTCTCGAACAATGCCTCCCCTGCTCTCTCTGCCGTCTCTGCTCCGACGGGCCACACGCGCCGCAAGTCGCGCACGCTCTCTCTGATCACGCCTCGGCACCATGCCTCGCGCGACTCGGTGGCGGCCATGGTGGACCCGGCCGCAGCGCACTACCAGGACCCGGAAGCGCGTCTCAAGCTCCGCGTCTACCTGGCATCGCCGCAAAAGTTTGACGAGGCCATTGAGTTTGGGTTTCCCTCGACGGACGCCATGACGGCAAGCTCTCATTCGGGGTCGTCATCGAAAGGAACCGCCAAAGGAGCCGCCAAACGACCCACACCGCTCCGGACATTTTTGGCCGATGAGGACGAGGTGGAGGAGGATGGCGGCGACAAGGACAGCGGAGAGGATGCCACGGACGCCATGGATATGGTCGACAGCGACCAGGACCAGGATCAGGCATCCATGCCCGATCCGGACTCGCCCAAGACGCCGCATCTCGTTCCCGAGGCGCCAGCATCCAACTCGGCCAAGCCAGCTCATCAAAGCCAGCCCCTGCGCCCCCAGCGCATCCCGACCGATTCGTCGTCGTCGTCAGGCTACGCGCAGGTCCCGGCGTCGTCGCGCGAGATGACGCTGCGCATGACGCTGACGCGGCTGGACCTGCGGGCGCACGAGGAGCAGATCTACGGATCCTCTTCATCGGGCGTATCGGGCGTATCGGGAGCTCCGTCTACGGCGCACGGCTACCACCACCAGACGCACATGTCTCTGGGCGGCGGCAGCGCGTTTCTGGGACGCAAGGCGTCGTCGTCGACGATGATGCCGAGGGACCAACGGCCAGGACTGGGATCGTCGTCGGGTCGCAACAGTCCTGTGCTCTACATTGGCGGCGGTGCCGGCAACGGTGCTGCTGGTGCTGGTGGTATCTCCAAGCAGCCCAAGGAGAGCATTGAAAATGTGTTTGCGGGCATTGACCACTGGGAAGCACTGGACCAGGAGCGCGGTGTCATGAAGCGTTTCTGGAACCGTGTACGGAGGGTGTAACCCAGCGGGTGGAAGTGTCTTTTCCTTCTTTTCTCTTTTGCGCTTTATCATTTTTATTTTACGGCCTTTCTATTCATGTCCTCTTCTTTTTTTTTGCTATTGTTTTAGCCAGCCAGCGGGTTTCCTTTTTTTTCGTTATTGTTATTTATTATTTCCTTTTTGCAGAATATCCTTTGTGTTTTTTGATACACTCTGACATTTTTTAACAATGCAATTACATGCAATCTTTTTCTTCTGCTATTTGATACATCCCATAGAGGGGTAGCTGTTGTTTCTTTTTTTTTCTTCTTTTTTTCACCATTTCAAATGTCTCGGCTCAACTCTCTCCATTGTAAACAACCTTGCGTCTCACATTCTCGCATTTTCACATTCTCACATTCTTACACTCCCTGCATAGATCATACGTTGTCTGCATGTGTGACTCCACGGCATGTCTCGGGTCTTTTTTTTCGTCTCCTTGTTTTCTTTCCTTTTTTTGACTCTCCCTTTCCTCGTGTTTGTCGTGTGCTCTATTGTTTTTATCCAGCTGTGTGTCTCGGTTTCCGTCACAAACGGCATGCAGGGCAGAATCCAATAGTGCTGACTATCGCGTCATGATCGACGAGAGGTTACGCACGGGGTGCAAGGAGTACGGAGTAGGCGTACAAGCGACAGCTTCGCCGTTGACGCAGGGCGAATATCAGCCGGTACATGGCAGGGAGGTGTAAATGACAGGACAATAAGATATAGCCTAGGTAGTATATAACAGAGCATGCCCAAAGCAGTCTGTCTTGTATTGTTATATAATCAAACCGGTCAGGTAAGAACTTCCAACTTTATACTCGAGGTGGACAGCATTTTTATCCAAGTATATAAATTTCATATAGACGTCGATTGTCCTTTGTCGTCTTTTACTTTCATCCTCGATGACTATCACATGTAGAGATGCCGCCGATGGCCGTCTGCATACGGCACGTGAGCAGCTCTGGCGCATTGGGTGCATAAAAACATCGGACCACTTGCACCTGCCAAGACACAAGTCAATAAGCTAAAAGAGGCCTAAATGCCGAGCTACACGATTTCCTACTTTCGTAGTTACACCGTAAAAGCTGGGGGAGCTCCACGCGGAGAACCAACAACTGCATCCGTTGACAACCCCTCATCGACTGTTGCGACGCATGGAAGGATGAACTGACTTCTTGTGAGATTTTACCTTTTTTTTTCCACCTTCGAAATCCATTCCCGCCTCTCTACAATGCCCGTTCGAGTGCGTCTTCCGGCGGCCTTTTTGCCGAGAGCATCTGTGGGAGCATCTGTGAGATTGCCCGTGACATCGCCTGCGACATGGACAGCATCAACTTGGACGGCATCTCGCATCACCGGCCGTCGTCGATCCCCCTTTCTGCCGCCGACAGCGCGCTTTTTTGGTGCTGACGCGCGTGTGGCGGCCAATGCGCAGTCTGTCACTGTTGCAGCAGCTTCAAAGCAGGCCGAGTTGTAAGTTGGAGGTGGACGATCGATATTCGAATTATATCGTCTAACCTATAGACCCAACTTTTGGCTCAGAGACAACTGCCGCTGCACAGAGTGTGTGAACCAGGACACTTCTCAGCGCAACTTTGACACATTTGCAGTCAGTCAACCCTACAGAGAGGAGGCCAAGCCAGTTGTTTGATATAAAAGTGTCGTTATCTGACGGATAGATTCCCTCTGATATTCGTGCTGCCGACGTGCGCGCCGACGAGAGCGGACTGAATGTTGTCTGTAAGTTGAAGAAGGTATATTCAGAGAGAGAACCTAAAGAAGAACGGACGTCTAACATGATAGGGTCTGGCGACAACCACAAGAGTCACTACCCATGGGATTTTGTCAACTTTTACCAGGCTCATGCCCACCGTTCTCCCGAAAAGATTGAGTATGATGGCTCTCCAAAAAAAAAAAAAGGAAAAGAAAGGAAAAGAAATAAAAACCAACAAAGCAGGATACAGTCACGCTGACATTACAGTCCTCAATATTGGGGCAGCAACATTGCCTCTCAACCGCCCACGGTCCAGTACAAGGATGTCATGGACACGTCGTCCGAGTCGTCCGGGTCGTCCAAATCGTCCGGGTCGGGCATTGCCCAGCTGACAGACCACATCCGTCGCTACGGCTTTTGCTTTGTGGACGGCACGCCGTACGAGGACGCGGCCGACACGGAGCGCCTGCTCGAGCGCATCGCCTTCATCCGCGTCACGCACTACGGCGGCTTCTACGACTTTGTGCCCGACCTCGCCATGGCCGACACGGCCTACACCAACCTCGCCCTGCCTGCTCACACCGACACGACCTACTTTACCGACCCGGCCGGCCTGCAGGCCTTTCACCTGCTGTCCCACAAGGGGCCTGAAGGATCAGCGAGTGGCGATGCGGCCGGCGGCGCGTCGCTCCTGGTCGACGGTTTCCATGCGGCCGAGATCCTCCGCCGCCAGGACCCCCAGGCCTTTGCGACGCTGACGCGCGTGCGCGTGCCGTGGCATGCCAGCGGAAACCAGGGCATCACCATCTCGCCCGATCGGCGGTACCCCGTTCTCGAGGTGCTCGATGCGCAGGACAGAGAGGCCGTCGGCAGCGACGGGAGTCTGAGGCTGAACCGCGTCCGCTGGAACAATGACGACCGCGGGATCGTCCCCCTCGACGAGGATGCCGTTCGCTGGTACGATGCTGCTCGCAAGTGGTCGGCCATTCTCAAGCGGCCCGATGTCGAGTACTGGGTGCAGCTGCAGCCGGGCAAGACGTTGAGTGAGTTTTTCGTTGTTTCTGTTGTTTCTTTTTGTTTCTATTCTCGGGCCCTCGTTCCTTCCTCACTGACGCTTTCCTCAGTCTTTGATAACTGGCGAGTCATGCACGGCCGCAGCGCCTTTGTCGGCCTGCGCCGCATCTGCGGCGGCTATGGTACGTTGGTAGATGGAAACTCAACATGACCTCATTCTCTTACTGACATTGACAGTCGCCCGCGACGACTTTATCTCGCGGTGGCGCAACACAAACTATCCCCGCGACCAGGTGCTGAAGCAGGTCGTGGGCTGAGGGCTGAGAGAAGAATGAGAGAAATCAGAGTACTGTGATCCCGTGACCATCTGTGGCCGTTGTGCGCCTTACGGAATGTGCCTTGGTCATCTCCGTCCTGGCCGCATGACCGCATGACTGCATCGCGCCTTCCTCTTCTGTCGCGTGCTTTCAACGTCCCGTCGAAAGCAAAGACATACCAGAGTACGGAGTACCTCTGGCTATTAGGCTGTCATGGGTAGCTGAAAAAAACAAAAGTAAAACAAAAAATCCCCCCCCAAAAATAAAAGCACCTCTTACAATCACACAAAATAACCATAACCACGCTTTGTTTTCCCCCGCCCTCCGAAACACTCTTGACCGTTGAGAAAAACCGGACTTTTTGGGGGTTGCACTCCCGTTTTGGCCAAAACGCCTTCCTCCGCCGCATGCGCAGAATCACAAGAACCCCACTTATCTGAACCCCTATTCTATTCGCCCGCCCACCGCCCAATCTTTCCCTTCTGCACTTTCAGCACTCTGCTGTATCTTTGCCGCAGCAGGCACCCTGGCACCTGCCCCTCCCCTCTTTTCGAGTCGCTCCTGCCACCATTGCCACCATTGCCCACCATACAGAGTACCTTCCTAGGTACACCGTACGGATACTTGATTGCTTCCAGCCCCCCCAGTTCGCGCCTTCCCCCTACAACCTCAACTGTCGTGCCTCTATTTTTTCACACAGGAAAGAGCCCCGCCGGGGAACATCGTTTGGGTCGTTTTGGGTCGTTTTTGTTCATTTTGGGACGCTTCTCTTCGGCCGCTAGGGGGAAGGAGTCCACTTGTCCACACTCCCTTTCTCTACTCCGTACTTGCCTCTCCTTCTCTTTTGCCTCTTTTTTGGCTTTTGAGCTTTCAAGTTGTTTTCTTTTTGCTACTGTTTCTGCCACACCCAAACATAGAGTGCAACTATCCTCGAGCCTACTCCGTATTCCATCCCCCCCTCATCGTCTCGGCCTTGCGGGGCAGTTCTAGCGCTCCTTCCTCCTCGACGGAGTACGCACACCGACAGGACACTCTCTTCTCTGCGCTGTACACCAATCGAAGCCACTGAAATCGGCGGCGAAAAAAAATACAGGGAGGAAAAAACATCGACAAAAGCTACCAGCGGAAAAGGCATCGTCTTTGTACCTGCAACGTCGACCAGCCATCCCCCGATATCACCGACACCGTCACCTATCATCGGAGAGAGAGAGAGAGTCAGATAACCGTCACTCGACAACTCGATAGCTTTTTGCAGCTGAAAAAAGATAAAAAATACGAGCATCGAAACATTAAAGCATCGCCAAAAAGAGCGACATCACCGCATCACCACATCACCACATCACCACATCACCACATCACCACATCACCACATCACCACATCACCACATATTTACATCCTTACCTCCCCCACTCACATCATGGACCCTGAGAGGCCCGAAGGCGAGGCTCCGACGGCGGGCGGCGAGTCGAGCGTGGACATCCAGGTCGACAACGCGATCCGGGCGATCACGGAAAAGGCGCCGGTGCCCGAGATCGACTTTACGATCCACGCGATGGAGGACGGCACGAGCGTGAGCACGCTGGAGCGGGTGTGCAAAGACGTGCAGGCGCCGGCAACATCCAAGCCGACGGACGAGCAGTTCTTCGAGGACGAGGCGCACACCAAGCCCAACATTGCCTTTCTCAAGCAGCATTTCTACCGCGAGGGCCGGCTGACGGAGGAGCAGGCGCTGTGGATCATCCAAAAGGGCACGGAGCTGCTGCGCGCGGAGCCGAACCTGCTCGAGATGGACGCGCCCATCACCGTGTGCGGCGACGTGCACGGCCAGTACTACGACCTGATGAAGCTGTTCGAGGTGGGCGGCGACCCGGCCGAGACGCGCTACCTCTTCCTGGGCGACTATGTCGACCGCGGCTACTACAGCATCGAGTGCGTGCTCTACCTGTGGTCGCTCAAGATCCACTACCCCAAGACGCTGTGGCTGCTGCGCGGCAACCACGAGTGCCGCCACCTGACCGACTACTTCACCTTCAAGCTCGAGTGCCGCCACAAGTACTCCGAGGCCGTCTACGACGCCTGCATGGAGTCCTTCTGCAGCCTGCCCCTGGCCGCCGTCATGAACAAGCAGTTCCTGTGCATCCACGGCGGCCTGAGCCCCGAGCTGCACACCCTCGACGACCTCAAGAAGATTGACCGCTTCCGCGAGCCCCCGACCCAGGGCCTCATGTGCGACATTCTCTGGGCCGACCCGCTCGAGGACTTTGGCCAGGAGAAGACGAGCGACTACTTCTTGCACAACCACGTGCGCGGCTGC
The DNA here is from genome assembly GCA_020002355.1 of Intubia oerlemansii. Lineage (NCBI taxonomy): Eukaryota > Fungi > Ascomycota > Sordariomycetes > Ophiostomatales > Ophiostomataceae > Intubia > Intubia oerlemansii. Next base: position 42,680 of record JAGKRZ010000028.1, read on the forward strand.
TCTTATTTCTTTTCGTACCAGGCCGCCTGCAACTTTCTCGAAAAGAACAACCTGCTGTCCATCATCCGCGCCCACGAGGCCCAGGATGCCGGCTACCGCATGTACCGCAAGACGCGCACCACCGGCTTCCCTAGCGTCATGACCATCTTCTCGGCGCCCAACTATCTCGACGTCTACAACAACAAGGCCGCCGTGCTCAAGTACGAGAACAACGTCATGAACATCCGCCAGTTCAACTGCACGCCTCACCCCTACTGGCTGCCCAACTTTATGGACGTCTTTACCTGGTCGCTGCCCTTTGTCGGCGAGAAGATCACCGACATGCTCATTGCCATCCTCAGCACCTGCTCCGAGGAGGAGCTGCGCGAGGAGTCGGCCGGTGCAGGACCCTCGTCGCCGCCCATCACCCCTGGCACGCCCGGTTTTGGCAGCACCGCCAACATGGACCCCGACTCGGTCGAGTTCAAGCGTCGCGCCATCAAGAACAAGATTTTGGCCATTGGCCGGCTGTCGCGCGTCTTCCAGGTCCTGCGCGAGGAGTCGGAGCGCGTCACCGAGCTTAAGACCGTCTCGGGCGGCCGTCTGCCGGCTGGCACCCTGATGCTGGGTGCGGAGGGCATTAAGAATGCCATTACCAGCTTTGAGGATGCTCGCAAGGTCGACCTGCAAAACGAGCGTCTACCCCCGAGCCACGAAGAGGTGGCTCGCCAGAACGAGGAGGATCTGCAGCAGGCCCTGCAGCGCGCCACCCGCGAGGCCGACAACGACAAGAAGCTCCAGACCTTGTCACGACGCTTGTCTACGTGAGTAGGGGGAGGCCCGGATGAATTTTTCTTTCTTTTTATTGTGATGCCCGCTAACAAAATAGTGACCGCAAGCATTGAGCTGCAGAGTATGATTACCTTTTTTGTTGCTTTCTTTTTTCCCCTTTTTTCCTTTTTATTTCATTTTTTATATATATTTGTTCTTGACGAAAAAAATGAAATCGCGTTGGTTTTGTCATGGTATCATGTGTATATTATGATTAGGGTGAAAGGAAAACGGTCAACGACGATCGTCGTGTCTCTCTCGTCGACGATGTCTAGGACTGCGGCTTCGCCGACGGTCACGGCTTCTCTCGCGGCTCCTGTCCCGCCGCCTGTCTCTGCCGTCTCGACTCCGACTGCGCTCTCGCCGATGTTCTCTGTCGCGCCGGCTTCGTCTCGAGTCACCGTGGTCGTCGTCCCGTCTGCGATGTCTTGGACGGTCGTCTCTGTCTCGATGGTCGCGGTCGCGGTGTTCGCGGTGTCGACGGCTGTGGTGTTCCCGATCCTCCCGGCGTCCACCCTGTAGCCCGCGATCCTTGTCGGCCGACACGGCCACCGAGTTGGCACCCGTTCCCGTTCCCCTTCCCGTCCCCGAACTCTGGCCAGATCCTGGCCCGCCTAATAGCATGCCGGGCGGAAGTCCCAGCGCTTGCGCCATGGCCTCTTCCTCGGCCTGCTTGATGCGCTGCAGCTCTTCCCTCCTCGCGGCATCTTGGTCGTCTTGGTCGTTTTTGTCGGTTTCGCTGGCCCCCTCCTTATTGTACCAGGTCAGGTCGCGTCCTTGCTGCCAGCGTCCGACGGGCGCCATGACGCTGTTGCCCAAGTAGTTTTCGCGTCGCGCCGAATTGGCCACATCGTTCCAGCTGAATTGCACTCCGCCGCGGGAGCCTTCTTTGCGTACTGTCTGCACGAGATCCATTCTTTCGTTCGTTGTGGCGGCGAAAGCCGGAGAGTTGATGAATGTCTGAAGGAAGAGTTTAATGGTAAAGTGAACGGCTTGGAGAAGCGACAAGGCTGAGATATTTTAGTGGGGATGATGATGACTAATCAATTTGCTTCGAACATCGTCAACTTTCAACGACGCGACGACTTTTGACGACGCGACACTACCCATTCCCTGCTCATACTGTCCACACACTCACCCCCCCACCATGTCCATCAAACTCGACGAGCTCCAATGGAGCGACCCGGCCGCGGCCATGGAGATGCAGGGCATCCACTCCAACTCGGTGCTCTTCTACTTTATGCGCTCGCCCTACTTTGACCAGACGTCCAACAACAACACCGTCTACAACCAGGCGCTGCACAACCACCAGATGTTTCCCGTGCTCGAGACGCGCGAGCGCTTCGAGGAGTTTCTGCGGAGCATGTCGGGCGTCGAGTACATTGTGCACCAGGCGCCCGCGGAGATGGCGCCCGGCACGGGCACGGGCGTCTGGGTCATCCGCAAGCAGCTGCGGCGCAAGCGCAACGACGGCCAGCCCGACGATCTGACCGTGTATGCCGACTATTTCGTCGTCGGGTTCAATGTGTACCAGGCGCCGACGCTGGCCGACATCCTGTCGTCGCGCATCACGTCGATGGCCGTGGCGCTGGGCAAGGCCTTTCCCGCGATGAACAGCATGCAGACCTGGTCGCCGGCGACGGGACATATCTACGAGGGCATGGATTCGGATTCGGAAGAGGAAGACGAGGATGGGAGCGAGAGCGAGAGCGAGAGCGATGAAGAGATGGTGGATGTGGGGGGCAAGGACAAAGACGGCGCTGAGGGCGATGCTGAGGAGGAGCCCGACGACCCGCTGGCTCTACACCTGGCCGAAGAGGCCTATGCCATCCACATGGCCTATGGCAGCGAGTACATGGACGAGCAGCCCATCTCCGGCCGGCCGGGCGACTTTCACATTGCCCTCAAGGGCGGCGGCAAGAGCGCCGTGGGCCAGGCCGGCGGCAGCACGACCGTCGACGCCAAGGCGGCCCTGCAGACGCCGGCCAAGGACGGCGATAAGACGACAAAATCTGGCAAGGCATCAGCTCCGAAACCTAAGCGGAGGAAGAGCAAAGGACCAGCGGCGGTATGAGCTGGAGGCAAGGGAAGAATGGCAGAAATGGAAGCTTACACGTTGGAACCTCTTACGATACCCTGAATATACATTTTTGATAAAGAAAGACAAAACTTTTATAAAACATTTAAAAAAAAGAACACAGATATATACTCTCTATCATAATACACCGCCTACCCCAACCCCTACTTCTGAATGATCCGCCAGCTGCGGCCGGGATCTTTGCGCTGCCACACCTTGATCGCCGGCAGCGGCCAGCCCAGTCCCGACGATACACCAGGCGCCTGAAGGCTCGGCACCAGCCACACCTCGCGCTCTCGCCCGTCGTCCGACCGCGATACCTCCTTGATCGGCTTGCCATACGTCAGCAGCGGCGTGCCCTGCAGCAGCGTCGACAGCTGCTTGCCCGAGATGTCCGTAATGGGCCGCATGCGCACCTTGGGCAGCTTTGCGGGAGTTTCGCCGCTGTCGTCGGTCGGCGCCGCCTGGCGCGCCTGCAGATGCGAATACACAACGTACTGCGGACACTCGGCCACGGTCAGGTGCGCCATGGGCGACGACGGCGGCAGGTAGACAAACTCGGTGGCGCGGCCCGTGGCCGGGTCGGCGGGGATGGGGAACAGCGTGCGGTACGGCACCTCGATGGCCCGGCGAGGCTTGAAGACGCCGCTGCCGGGCGCGTAGTCGGGCGGGTTGGGCGACATGTCGGCGCGGATGGCGATCTTGTCGACAAAGCCGCACGCCACCATCTGCTTGAGCAGCTTGATCTGCAGCTCCGTCGGCCGCGGCAGCTGCTCCTGGTACGTCAGGTTGCTCGCCGCGTACGCCGGCACGTTCGTCCGCAGCAGCTGCGTGATCTGCTTGCGCATCTTTTGCGCCTCCTTGAGCGGCTTGGCCAGCACATAGTTGGCCTTGCACCAGGCCTCCTTCTGGCCGTCTGTCTGGCTGGCCGGCTGGTCCGAGTACGCACCCATCACGCACAGCAGCTTGAGCGCGTCCGACTTGTCGTCCAGCGACGTGAAACCCCGGTGCACGCGCCGCAGATCCTCCAGAATCCGTCGCCGCTCCTCGTCCTGGCGGATATCCGCCTGCGTGCGCACGCGTTTGGGTGCTGCGTCACCGTTGCCGTCGTCACCGTCTGCATCATTGCCACCCCCCTTGTCCTGATTGGCCGTCGCCGAGGGGGGAGGCGCCGCCTTGGCCGGGAGCACAAACACCTCATCCACCGACATGGCCGCCACCAGCGCAATCACATAGTGGATGCAGTCGCCCGCCTTGCCCACCAGCAAGATCTTGGCAAACCGCGGCGACAGGGGGAAGACCGACATGAGCCGGCCGAGATCGGTAATCCTGTTGGCCACCACGGCCGGGCTCGTCGACCCCGTCACCGACTCGGGCGCGCGCAGCGCCGACATGTACGTCAGCAGCTCCTCGGCGCGCGTCAGCTGGCCCGCGTCCGGCGGCGTCGGGAAGGGGAAGATGGGCACCTGCGCAATGTTCATCGACTTGAGCTGCAGCACAATGCCCTCGATCGGCATCCGCTGGATCTCGGGCTCCGCGTACTCGACAAAATTCTCCTCGTACACCGCCGACGAGTACAGCCGGTAGCAGTGGCCGGGACCCGTGCGGCCCGCTCGTCCGCTGCGCTGGCTCGCGCTCGCCTTGCTGATCCAGCCAATCTCAAAGCTCTGCACGCCCGAGTGGCTGTTGTACGTGCGCGCCTTGGCCCGGCCGCAGTCAAACACGTACCGGATGCCCGGGATCGTCAGACTCGTCTCCGCCACGTTCGTCGACAAAATCACCTGCCGCATCCCCTCGGGCGCCGCCTCAAACACCCGCTGCTGCTCCTTGGTCGGCAGCTTCGAAAACAGCGGCAGCACATGCACCCGCTGCGGTCCCGACCCCATCGTCTCGCCCTCCTCCGGCACAAACTCGAGATCATCTTCCTCTTCTTCTTCTGCTTCCATTTGGTCAAAGTCGTCGCGGCCCTCGGCATCCACATCCTCGCCCTCGAGGTACGCGCCGCCGCCGCCCTGCTCGTCCTCGAGACCGCCGCCAAATTCAATGTCTTCGGCCTCGTACGGCACCTCGCTCGTCGACATGCGCACCTTGGGCCCCGACGACGAGTGCGCGCCGTTGATCTCGAGCCGCAGACGCTTCGCCAGCCGCTGGATCTCGTCCTCGCCCGTCAGAAACACCAGCATGCCGCCCGGCGGCAGCTTGCGGTGGCCGCGCACAATCTTGCGGAACGCCTCCTCGACATAGTCGTGGCGCGTCTTTTGCGAAAAGTGAATCGTCACGGGGAACTGCCGGCCCTCAATGTCAATGACGCGCGGCGGCTCGGCAAACAGGCGCGGGTTCTGCACCAGCTCGGCCACTCGCAGCGTCGCCGACATGACGATGATCTTGAGCGGCTTGAACGGCCTGCGACGCACAGCATTGTCGCCGTCGCCGTTGTCGTTATCGTCCTCGTAGTACCACCCGTCGTCGCGCGTGTGCATCGCATTCAGATTCTTGCGCATCATGTTGATCCGGCTGGCCAGACCGATAATGACGTCCGTGTTGATGCTGCGCTCGTGCGCCTCGTCAATGACAATCGCCGAGTACTTGGGCAGCGTCGGGTCAAAGCTCATCTCGCGCAGCAGCACACCGTCCGTCATGAACTTGATCGCCGTCCGGCTCGACACGCTGCTCTCAAACCGGATCTGGTACGCCACCACGCCGCCGTGCTCGCTGCCCAGCTCCTCCGCCACGCGCTTGGCCATGCTGACCGCAGCCACGCGACGAGGCTGCGTCACGCCAATCATGCCCGGCGTCTCCGAGTCCGGGTGGCCGTAGCCCGCCTGGTACAGGAACTGCGGCACCTGCGTCGTCTTGCCCGAACCCGTGCCGCCCGAGATCACAACCACGTCGTGCTCGTGGATCGCTTCCACAATCTGCTGCTCCTCCGCCACCACCGGCAGCGCATTCCGCGACTCTTCAATGGCCGCCGTCCGCGGGACCTCGACATGGAACGCTTTGCGGTCGAGACGCGTCGTCGGCTGCAGCGACTGCGGCAGCGGATCCGACTCCATCGGCCGCGCCTGGAAGTTTTCAATCTTGGGAATGTCGTACGTCGTCGTCGTCTCGCCCGACGTCGGCCGGAAACCCAGGGCTTCGTTGCGCTTGCTCTGCGCCCAAGCCTTGAATCCCGACGGACGGGGTGTCTCTTCAGAGGCGTCGTCGTCGTCATCTGAACTGTCTTCCTCATCGTCGTCGTCATCCTCCTCCTCTTCCTCTTCGTCTTCCTCGCCTTCTTCCTCCTCGCTGTCATCTTCCTCCTCCTCCTCTTCCTCCTCCTCCTTGTCGTCCTCGGCACCAGAGAAACCACCCCACTCTTCTTCCGACTCATCGTCGTCATCCGTCTTCTTCTTTTGGATCACAACAGCGGTAATCTCTGGCTTTTGCACCCGCTCCACCTCAAACTTGGACTTGACACCACCGCGCTTCTGTCTCTTTTGAAGAACCGGCCGGCCATCCTCGCCCAGCTCGAGTGGCCGTTTCAGACCAGCTCCCATCACGGGAACCGCCGAGCCAAAGAGTGAGCTTCCTGTCGAGGGGGCGGGAGGGGCAGAAGGGGCAGTCGAAACAGGGACCGAAGCAGCCTTTTCTCCTTTGGGCGCAGTAGTGGCCTCTTTCGGTTTTGCTGCCGATGCAGGTGCAGGTGAAGGCGCAGGCACAGCCACTCTCGGTCTTGGAGGTGCCACCCTCTGCACGGACACATCCACCTCGTCATCACTGCTCTCGTCGTCGTCCTCCTCCTCCTCTGTGCCGTCGTCGTCGCTTCGCTGCGCCCGTTCTTCCTTGAGCTTCTGCTTGGCCAGCTCGGCTCGCCGCCGCTTCTTGCCCTTGCCCAGGTCCCGGCTGCTCTCAAACACCACCTCGGCCACATCCGCCGCCTTGGTCGCCAGCCTCTCGTTGAGCTCGCGCGCCTCGTCCTTGCGCAGCTTCGTCTCAATGTACTTTTCCAGTCGCTTGGCCTTTTTCGCACTCATCTGAGACGCCTGGCCCGCCCGCAACTCGGCCCGCAGCTGCTCCTTTCTCGCATTGCGCGCGCGCACCTCTTCCGGGAGGATCTCGGCCACATTCGAGTCGCCGCCTCCTCCTCCAGCTCCGCCCAATGGGTCGATGCCGGCATTGGCTTGGTCGTTGGCCTCGCGCGCCAGTCGAGCAATGACCTTGTGTTTGCGCTGACGCGGAACAAACTTCTTTTGAGGAGGCATTTTGAGTTCAGGGGTAAAAAGGTGTCAATGTCGGTAATTGGGAAGGTGTGTGGTCGGCAACGGTCTTTGGGGGGAAAGAACGACCGGCTGTGTTCCTGAGACAAGGCAGGAGCGATGCAAGCGTCGCTGGTCAATGGGAAGGAGCAAAGTCTATGCGCAGTAATTGAAGATCATGGCGGTTTTCAGAACAGAAACTAGGTCGTATATATGGAGTGAAAAGAGCCCAAAACCAAGAAAAAGAGCCACCCAGCCCAAAACAACGCCGTGCAATGCTCACATGAAATTCGAGATGCGATTTTTCATAGAGAAATCAAGCAGAAATGTTTCTTTTTTTATGGGGCAGCCTTGCTTATCTAATATAATTCTGCCAAACTTTTTAGTGGAGACATGTCGCCTCGTTCCCCTTTGGTGAATAAGGAGGTGCACATGCACTTAGCCGATCTTGGAAGCTTGGGCCACCGTCTAAACCGGGAAAGTCAACATCACGACAATACACTCGCAGAACCCTATCAAGACAGCCCTTGTCTACCATTTCTTTCTTTTCATTTTCCGCTCCAGATACTGATCATGGCTGCTGCCACTGTCGTTCATGGAGCGCCGTATCCGGCCAAGACAAAAACAGCGTCGGCCACGATCAACGGCATCGAGACGGAAGCTGAAGTGACGTATTTTAGCGACAAGGTGCTCGTGCTCGTGTCGCAGGCCGGGCGGTTAGCCCAATGGGTGAGAAAGGAATCCAAGACATGAAAACTGCACAACTACACTTTTCTAACTCTCACAGATCCAAGTCCCCATGTCGGCCCCCTCGGCCGCTTCGGTGGACGCAGCTCTGCCGACAGGTCTGGCCAGCGCCGAGTCGAGTCTCCTGCCGTCGATTCACCTGACGCCGAGAACGCTGTTTGGCGCTGGCGGTGAGGGACGTGAGACGTTTGGCCAGCTCGTGGCAGCGCAGATTGGCAGTCTCATGGCTCTCATCAACCCCAACGAGTCGCGGACGCTGGTCGTCGGCCTGGGACTCGACCCGTCCGTGGGACGCGGCGGAAGCGACAATGAGCAGGCCCGCGTGGCCTACTTTGACATTGTTGACCTGGTGCAAAAGGCGTTATGAAAGGCGTGAGATGAGTGCAGTCCAAGACTTTGTAGCCTGGATGACGACGGCCACGTCGACCACAACGGCCAAAACGCGGAAAAGGACAAATGTCGGCTTTTGTCGATATCAGCTTCCTTGCCAGTGGAGAAGCAATGCGCTTTTTTCTGTCTTTTCGACAACCGAGGGAAAAGAATCCATGTCCATGCCGACGACGAAAATAGATGTCTCTACAGAGTACATCAGGATGCAGTTCCGAAAATGGCCACGTCGAGAGACAGCTCTTCGGTTAATGAGGAATGATTTTTTTTTACGGACAAACGGAGCACTCTCCATAATACGATCAAAAGAAAAAGAAAGAAATAAAAAAAAACCCCCAAAAAAAACATCACAATTCGGTTCAGCTTCGTGGATGCCTTACAGAACCAACATGCCCATGTCAGACGATTGTCAGCAGCTTAAACGGATAGCACACGTTGGCCATTAACGGCACTGCTCGGCTACCTACCTAGGAGGTGCTGGAGATTCTCGGCCATGTCTATCCCCGAAGCAAGTCCGATTTGACTCGATCTTCCCGCATTCACCCCCCGCAAGAGTGGACATGATTGTCGCAGGAAGAAATGGCAAGGGGAATCCACACATTCAGGGGATCCCAAGTTACTCGTACTCCATAAGTTGGTATCGTGTTGAGACACGTATGAGACGGGGGGGTGCTCGGACTACCATTTACTGTCAAGGGTCTTTGTGATGATCCACCACTTCAGGGTCACTGTGCCCTTTTCACAAAAGCCATGATGACACACGGGATTTCCACAGACCCCCTCTCCTCGCTCATCACTGCTTCGTATATCCTGTCGTGGCTCATCAACAGCTCGCATCTTTTTGCCCCTCGTCAGCATCGCATTCATTTTTGTTGCTTTTGCCGTCCTTTGGCCGTTCCCCGACCATCAATTCACCCTCCTCTTGTTGATCCCTGCTGATCTTGTGGCGTACCTACTTGGGTAGTAGGCTCTTCTTTCCCCTCACGGCCATTGCTACCTCCCGGCTACCATAGGCACTTGTTTGAAGCGGGCAGTCTTCCATGTACCTTTTTTGTGTATATTTTTTTATAAAAATAAACCTGTGCTAGAATATGCTCACACCCTTCCTTTGGCTGTCTTGGCACCTTTTTGACTCGATGAGTTTTGTTTCTCACACTTTGCTGCCTGTTTCTGCTTACCCTGTACTCTGCTGCATGTCAGAATGAGACTGCGGCTGGACAGGAGGAGGCGCTCTCCTGCGTACTCTAGACCTGCGCTCTGTAAATGCTAAAACTGGCACTCGTATAAAGTACACGTACTTTACTCTCATAGTACTCTCTCATAGTACAAACGGCAGACATGTACCTCCGCACTACGAACGACGGAATCGGTACTCGTACATCGCACATCTCTGATCGCTCCTTCCTGGCACCGGGATACCCAATTCCACGCAAGCTCCAGACGCACTACCCCACACCCCGGCTGACAGAAATGCCGACAGGTCCCCGACACATCTCCGGCCTCAGTGGGCCTAGCTCGCTTAGCGCCGTTGAAAAGCGGAGTAAAACGCATGCCGCTGCCATCAACCTCACATGGTCTTGCCTGCCCGTTGTGAAAGCGCACGCGCCGCGCCCGACAAGAGCGACAAGAGATACTCTGTATTCTTCTCGCCTTGTAACTCCATGTATAAGCTGTAGAGCATTCTAGACATTGGGTACAAATATTGATGTATGAAAGGGAGAACAGGAATAGTAAGAACCCCGCTGACAATACATGCACTCCGTAGAATGTGTACCTTTTTGGAACTGCGGCCCAGCGGAAGGAAGGAGCAACCCGGGGATAGGTAGGATAGCTCAGTAGCTCGATGTGGCTCTTTCCTCTTTCCGTGTCTCATGCCGGTGTCCCAGTCGTTCTTTCCCAAAGGGGGATCAACACAATCCCATATTCCAGTTCGGCAGTATGATTGCGCCCGACTGTCCTTCTCCATGTGCCACCCTATTTCCTTTCGTAGCTCCGAAGAATGATGTTGCAGCCCCCCGACCTCATGATTCTCCGGGGGCTCCCTCTGTATGGTTGTCAACGACCTTCCCCCTTTGGATACACCCCTTTGGACGGCGTTCTGTACGCAACGCAAAAGTCCCCCCTCTTTCCCAACACGGAATCAACACATATTTCGCTCCTTCCGTAAAAAACGTTCGTGACAGCAGGCCATTGCGTGAATTACGTTTGCGCCTTCCCGACAAACCGAGAAATTCCCCCTTTCCCCAGTCAGGGCAAGAGCTGTAAGATACTTGTGAGATACTTGTGAGATGCATGTACTTTTTCGCTCTCCGCCCATATACATCATCACCAACCCAAGCTCCTTCCGAGACTCCACAAGACCGATGTTTGTCCTTGCCAATGCCGAATAGGGAAACACTGGTCTGCCGCAGCAGCCCGGGTACCAGACACTGACGGTACTACATTCTTCCCCTGGACCATACTCCGTACCCCCAGCACGATGTGTCCATGGCGCTGGTCCTGGCCGTAGCTCTTACACGTTGCCGACGAATGAGCTAGTCGCTCTGACACGGTTAGTAGCTCCTGCCGCGTCTAGCCAACTTCCCCTCCTTCCTTGTTTGCAAGACACACATACCACATACCCGTGGCAAAGCTCGTTGTGCCTCCTCTCCTTGGCTCCTTCCCCGTTTCCCACCTTTTTGGCTCTTTCCCTCATTCAGCACTCCTTCTCGTGTATAAAGAAACGGGCTTGCCCCTGCCCATTTCCAGTTTCTTGGTTCCTGCTCTCTTTCTTCTTGCATCTCATCACCAGTTCTCTCTTCTCATCCTTTCTTCTACATCCCACTTCCCATCTACCGCACATCAGCCAAAATGGTAGGTCACTCGACTTCCTTTGCTTCCCCACACCATTCTTCTTGGCATCCTCCTTCTAACATGCTCTACAGGTCAAGGTTCTTCTCGTCCTCTACGACGGCGGCCAGCACGCCAAGGATGTAAGTGTTGATTCTGCTGCTTGATAGTTTTCCGTCTTTGATTTTCGGGCTATTGCCATTGTCTGCTTGTTTGTCTTGGTGTATGGGATTTGTTGTCGTGTTGGTGCAACACCATGCGACCCACTTACACACTCACCGGGAGGAATAAGCCGACACTACACTGCCAATAGCGCCGCCGCCACCATCAACATCACCACCACGGCCACCACCACTGCCAATACACCACTTTCATCTTGGCTAACACTTTTCGCAAGGTCCCTGAGCTTCTCGGCACGACCGAGAACGAGCTCGGCATCCGCAAGTGGCTCGAGGACCAGGGCCACACCCTCGTCACCACCTCGGACAAGGAGGGCGAGAACTCTACTTTTGACAAGGAGCTCGTCGACGCCGAGATCATCATCACCACTCCCTTCCACCCCGGCTACCTGACCGCCGAGCGTCTGGCCAAGGCCAAGAACCTCAAGCTCGCCGTCACGGCCGGCATCGGCTCCGACCACATCGACCTCAATGCCGCCAACAAGACCAACGGCGGCATCACCGTCGCCGAGGTCACCGGCTCCAACGTCGTCTCCGTCGCTGAGCACGTCGTCATGACCATCCTGCTGCTCGTCCGCAACTTTGTCCCCGCTCACGAGATGATTGAGCGCGGCGAGTGGGACGTTGCCGGCGCTGCCAAGAACGAGTTTGACCTCGAGGGCAAGGTTGTCGGCACCGTCGCCGTCGGCCGCATCGGCGAGCGCGTCCTGCGCCGTCTCAAGCCGTTTGACTGCAAGGAGCTCCTCTACTACGACTACCAGCCGCTGTCCGCCGAGAAGGAGAAGGAGATTGGCTGCCGCCGCGTCGAGAGCCTCGAGGAGATGCTTGCGCAGTGCGACGTTGTCACCATCAACTGCCCCCTGCACGAGAAGACCCGCGGTCTCTTCAACAAGGAGCTCATCTCCAAGATGAAGAAGGGCTCGTGGCTCGTCAACACCGCCCGCGGTGCCATTGTCGTCAAGGAGGACGTCGCCGAGGCTCTCAAGAGCGGCCACCTCCGCGGCTACGGTGGTGACGTCTGGTTCCCCCAGCCCGCTCCCAAGGACCACCCTCTGCGCTACGCCAAGAACCCCTTTGGCGGCGGCAACGCCATGGTCCCCCACGTTTCGGGCACCTCGCTGGACGCCCAGAAGCGCTACGCCGATGGTGTCAAGTCCATTCTCGAGAGCTACCTGAGCGGCAAGTTCGACTACCGTCCCCAGGACCTCATTGTCCACAACGGCGACTACGCCACCCGCTCGTACGGCCAGCGCGACAAGATGTAAAGAAATTTTCTCAAAAAAAAAAAAGGGAATTTCATCTTGTGCAATCAGATATCAAATATGTATATAATGAATTATGTTGCTTGAAAATGATGGTTTACGCTGCTTGATGTGTGATCATGGAGAACCTAGTAGGAACAAAAAATGCATAAAATAATACAGACCGGCTATATATCTCCCCCTTTACCCCACTCACTCTTTTCATCGTCTTTTGAGCATGCAGCATGAAACGTAAAAAAGTGTGAGCAATAGACAAGAAACATAAAAGTCAAAAGAAGGAGGTGCAAGAACAGAAAAAGCGAGACGCGAAAAAAAGAAGACAAGGCAGAAAAAAAAACAAAAACTCCATTCCCAATGGCGAAACTCTTTCGGTTTTGTCTTTTTTGTACAAAAAGAGAAAAAAAAAAAACAAGAAACAAAGACAAACATCCAATGCCAAGTGATTACAATTCATATAAAAGAAGTGGAGAGTAAGAAAGGTCGAGAATGAATAGAAAACCCCGGGCGCTTAGCGTCTTTACTTTGCCATGACATCCACATAACGACCGCTCTTGCGACCCTTCTTGGCACCCTTGCGAGCACCGGGCACGGCGGATCCGCCGAGGAGATCGTCAATGTCGCTCGAGGTGCCGGCCGCGGCCGTGGTCGTCGGCGGACGCGTCGGCGGCCGGGACGGCGGGCCACTGGCAATACTAGCCGTCGATCCCGTGCGGGCCATGGGAGGAGCGCCGCCGAGACCGGCCGGAGGGCCAGCGGGTGGGCCAGCGGGCGGACCAGCCGGCGGCGGAGGAGTAGAAGCGGCCGAGTGGGTGCTGGACCGCGGCGGGGGCGGAGGCGGTGCCGATTTGGCGGCCTGGTCTTCGGGGCTGGCGTTCTTGTTGACCCAGCGCTTGAGCTCTGGGTCAAAGTAGAAGCTGTTCTTCTCGCCGAGGTTGGCGCGCACGGCCTTGGGACTGTCTGGCCCATTTCCAGCGTTACTGCCACCCGCATCGCTGCTGCCGGCGCTGCCGAGACCATCCTTGTCCTTGTTCTTGCCACCCCACCACGACGTGAGGCCCCAGCCCTTCTTGGCCTTGGCCTCCTTCTCGGCGGCCGCGCGCTTCTCTTCCTCCTCGGCGATGCGACGGACCATGTCGGCGTTCTCGCGGTCAATCTCTTCGCGCGACTTGCCCGATTTGGTCGGTGGCGGCGCGCTAGGCTTGAGGGCAGGAATGTCGTCATCGTCATCATCCATGAAGCTCTTCTTCTTGGACTTGGGAGCGTCACCGTTATCGCCGCCATCGTTGCCACCCTCTGGGTCGGCCGCAGGCTCGTACGAGGGCGCCTCATAACTGTACGGCTGGAACGAAGGCGGCTCGTATCCGCCATTGGTCTGGGCGTTGTCGTTGTCGTTGTTGCCGGCAGCGCCGGTAGCATCCTCGACCGAGGGCTCTTCTGCCGCCGGCTCGGTCGTGTTCAAGGCCGGAGGCTCGTAGCCGTACGAAGGACCGCCACCATAATAGCCGTAGGACGGCATCACCTCTTGTGTCGGCTCCGACGACTGGGGCTTGTCCTCCTCCTCGCCGGGCTTGTCGTGTGCAGACTCGCCGGATGCGGTGGCCGACGTAGTCGCCGGGGCATAGGGCGAGCTCGTCGTGTCTGCAGTGGGCGCGTAAGGATTCGCGACAGGAGCCGAAGGAGGAGCAGAAGGAGCCGAAGGAGCAGAAACCGGCGGCTGCTGCTCTGACGCTGCGTGCTGCTCATAGGTCTCACGTAGAGAGAGCGTGGGCTCGGCCTGGGAGAGGGGCGTGTACGACGACTTGCGCGAGAGGGACGGCGTGGTGCGGGAGGCCACGAGGTCGGCACCGGGCGGCGCGAGCGAGTTGCTGTTGCTGTTGCTGTTGCTGCCGATGCCGCTCGGGGTGTAGGGGCGGTAGCTGGAGCGCAGGTCAGACGACGAGACGGAGCGGGAGACAAACGACGGAGCGGCCAGAGACGGCGGCGAGGTGAGCTGGTCGGCCGAGACGTGGCGCATAGCAGGCGACGCCGGAGACGGGGTGGACGAGGCGACAGAGGCGACAGAGGCGACGGCAGGCTGGGGAGACTGCTGCGGGATGGTGGCGCCCGAGGGGATGCCGAGCGGCGTGTAGCCGGCGTTGGGCTCGTAGATGTTGAGCGACGGGCCAGAAGCCGAGGGGGCAAGAGACGACGAAGACGCTGCAGCTGCAGCTGCAGCTGCGCCAGGGGCGTAGCGAGAGGCAGCCTTGGTGGCAGGCACAGCAGCCGCCGGCGCAGCAGCCGCCTGCATGGGCGCAGCACCACCATACTGGGGCATACCGGTCATACCGGTCATACCGGTCATACCGGTCATACCGGTCATACCGGTCATACCGGTCATACCGGTCATACCGGTCATACCGGTCATACCGGTCATACCGGGCATACTCACCATACCCGGCATACCCGCGACGGGAGTCATGCCGTTGACACCGCCAAACATTTCCATGCCGGTGGCGCCGGCCGGCATGAGACCGCCGCCCGAGGAGGTGGGCCGGCTGATAGTGGGCGTGCCGCTGGCAATGCGGGCAAAGGGACCGCTCTCGCTGCCGGCCTCGCCACCGGCACCGGCATCGGCGCCGTCGTTCTCGTCGCCGGCGACAAACTTGTTGAAGCGGCTCCAGACGGTGTCGGAGACCTTGTTCATGCTGGGCTTGGAGATCCAGGACGAAGAGGACTCCTCCTTGGGCGCGGCCTTGAGACGCTTCTGCAGATCCTCGACGGCCATCTCGAGCAGGGGGTGGTAGTAGGGCGAGCGACGGGCCTGGCTGCCGCCCATGGCGGCGACAATGGCATCGCAGTACTGCAGGGCCTTGTCGCGCAGACCGTACTCGGCGAGCAGGAGAGCGTGCTGGAGCTTGTAGGCGGCCAGATGGGGCCTGGCGTGGCTGGCGTGGCTGCCGCTGGCGGACGAGAGGGAGAGGGCGTACTCGTAGACCTCGCTGAGCAGGACGGCATCGGACTCCTTGGCAAAGGAGTCGACCTGGCGCTTGTGGTCGGCGCCGAGCAGGACGACGCTGGCGGCCGGGTCGTCGAGGCCGCCAAAGACGGTGACGGCGCGCGAGAAGAGGTAGCAGACGTGGGCGGCCTCGGCGCGGCCGTAGCCGGCGAGGAGGTTGCCGAGGGCGTGGATGGCCTGGACGTCGTCGGCGCTGCGGTTGCTGAGGATGAGGCTGAGGGTCTCGCGCCACTTGTCGAGGCCCTCGAGGCCGTCGCTGGTGGTGCCGGTGGTGGTGGAGCGAAGGGCGTTGGAGCCCGGGGTGGTCATGAGCTGGAGGCCGGCACGAGCATGGACGGGGACGAGCTCGTCGACGCACTCGTCGTGGTTGCCGGAGAGCACCTCGTAGAGAGCGGCGAGAGACTCGTTGTTGAGGCCGGGGGTGTTGACCTCTTTGCGGACAAACTCCTGGGCGACCTTTTTGAAGAGGTCGCGCGAAGCAGCGCCGGCGACGAGGAAGGCGTGGCCCCAGAGACGCTTGTCGACGGCGTCCCAGACGGCCTTTTCCTTGTCGCCGAGGATCAGACTCTTGCGAATCTGCTCGACGACCGAGGAGTCGACGGCATCCGACTGCGCGGTCGTCTGGGACGTGGCGGCACCCGGAAGGCCGCCGTATCCAGCATTGGCATCCTTGCTGGCGGCATCGGCGTCGGCGGCCGCGCTGGCCACGGCCTCGGGCGACAGGACGGCGCGCACGGCCTTGTCGACAGCGGGGCTGCCCTCGAGGACGCCGTCGTGCTCAATGAGGAGCTGCAGGACCTTCCAGAGCAAGACGCGCTCCTCGAGCCGCTTGTCCTGGAGCGAGACGGCGGTGTTGAAGGCGTAGGTGGTGGGCAGGGAGCGCTCGAGCTCCTCGATGCCGGTGGTGAGCCAGGCGAGCACCTCCTTCTTCTTGGACTTGCCCTTGAGGGGACCGGGGAACTTGGCGAGACGGTCGTCGAGGGGCAGGATCTCCTTGATGCTCTTGATCTGGACCTCGCCGGGGGCGCGGTGGACCATGGGCATGGCCTGGTTCATGCCGTAGCGGGGCACATCCTGGGGGAAAGAGGAGACAAAGGCGCCGCCGGCACCCCAGAAGAAGACGGGCACGCCCTTCCAGCGCTGCAGCGGGTCGGTCTCGGTGCCGTCGGTGGGCGGGACGAGGTTGAGGCTCTGCGAGGGAGCGCGAGGACGAGTGGGAGCAGCAGCTGACGCAGCAGCCGACGAAGACGACGTGGGCTCATGGACCGACATGGGCCGAGGGAAGGGGTCGGCGGCAGATGCGCGTGCAGCGGCCGCACCTTTGCCGTAGAGAGCGCTGGGCGACTGAGTCTGTGAGCGCATGGGCGGCGAGGGCTGGCTGCTGTTGTTGCTGTTGATATTGCTGGCCTGGGGCGTGTAGTGGAGGATGCGCTTTGGCGGCGAGAGGGTCGCCTGGCTGTAGGCGTTGATCTGGGCCGAGGAAGGGGGGGAGGTGACGGACGGCGGCGACATGGGATGCTGCTGTTTGAGCGGCGAGCCGGGACCGGGATACGACGCCGAGAGGGGGCCGGAGAGGGCTGCCGATGGAGGAGCACTGACGATGGAGCGGGGCTGGGTCTGGCCGTCTTCGTCCTCCTCGCGCGTGGGCGGCAGCGAGGGCACGCGGTTGTAGATGGACGAGTTGCTGCGACGGGGTTCGGGGGGCACAGGCGCCGAAGTCGGAGGAGGGACACCAGCAGCAGCAGCAGCAGCAGCAGCACTGCCGGCATCCGTCACATGGCTCAGCGGCCCAGACGCGGACCGCGGCTTGTCGTAGGACATTTCAAAGTGCGCAAGGGGACTAGACGTGCGCGGCTGGTGTGCGAGAATGGGCGGGGTCTGAGCAGGGGCGTAGGTGGCCGAGGGCACGCGGTTGGGCGGCGCGGGCGAGTAGCGGCTGGCCTGGACAGCGCTGCTGGGCGCGGGCAGCTGGTTGGGGAGCTGGTTGGGCGACGGAGAGTAGCGAGACACGCCGGCGGCAGGGGGAGGTGCAGAGGCGCCGGCGGCAGCCGAGGGCACGGATGCGTAGGGGTTGACACGAGGCGGGGCGACGAGACCGGCCAAGCTAGAGCTGGACTGCGAGCGGCCGGGGGGAGAGAGCGTCGCGTTGGGCGTGGCAGAAGCCGAGGCCGAGGGGGTGTAGCTCGTGGAGTTGTGTGTCGGCATCGTCGGGGTCTGGGGAGGAGCATACTGCGAAGTCGGCTGAGAAGTCGGGGGAGGACCTTGAGGAGGACCTTGAGGAGGACCCTGGGGAGGAGGAGGAAGAGTCGACGGCGACTGAGGAGGCAGGGCATAGGGCGAAGTGACGGCCGACTTTAGACTCTGACGAGAAGCAGGACGAGCTTTGGGAAGCATGGGAAGATCTTCAAAGAAGCTGTCGCTGCGAGTAAGAGTACCACCAGTACTGGGAGCACCAGCAGCTCCGGCAGCAGCAGCAGCGGCGGCGGCCATCTTGGAGGGGGCTGCCGAAACAGGAGGAGGAGCCATGGATCCAGGCTGCTGCGATAGCTGCGACTGCGACTGCATCGACTGAGAAGGAGGCGGGTGGTAACTGTCGCTCCGGGGCGGCGGCTGGGTGCTCGCGCTTCTAGGGGGGCCCTGCGGCGGAGGAGCAAACGTGTCTGTGGCGGCGGCGCGCGAGAGCTGCTGCATGCTCTGGCGCTTGCGCGGGGCCTTGACGACGACGTCCATGGGCAGATCGTAGGGCGATGTGTAGCCGGCTTTGGGCTTGTCGGCAAAGCTCTGCATCTTTTTGAGCTCGGGACGGCCTGGCTGCTGCTGCTGTTGGGCGGGAAGTGGCGCAGCGTAGCCGCCATAACCAACGGGTGCCTGTGCGGAAACAGGGGCCGTGTAGGTGATTTGAGACGCGGGCGCCGACGGCATGTAGGGGTTGGACTGCTGGTGAGGCTGTTGAGGCTGTTGAGGCTGGGGATGTGTCGGGAGATAGCGGCTGGCGGTAGCTTTGGGAGCTTGTGCTGGAGCTGGAGCTTGAGCTGGAGCTGGAGCGGGAATCTCGGGCTCGTCTTCCAGGAAACCTTCGTCGTCATCGCCGAAAAAGGCAGCTGGGTCGAGTTCTTTGGATTCTTTTGTCGACTCAGCAGCAGCATCGTCTTGCTCGCCGCCATCGTCGAGAAGCATGTCGTCCTCGTCGTCGAGAAGAGCTGCCCACTTGGCCGAGAGGTCTTCTGCAGGCTTTTCAGACGGTTGCTCATTCGGCTGCCCATCCGGCTGCTCGGCCGTCTGCTCAGGCTGCTTCTCCTCCTCCATGTCGTCGTCCATGGGAAACGGCTCCTCGTGAAGAGTGGCATCCTCGAGGATCGTGTCCACCTGCGAGTCCTTGCGCGTAATGTCGCCAACATTCATCGCGCGCACAACGTCCATCGTCGACTTGCGGTCGAGGCCTGGCCGTCCAGGCGAAGCAGCAGGAGGCGCGGCAGAGGCAGCAGAAGCTGAGGCCTTGTTGAAGAAATCGTCCTCGTCATCGTCGTCGCCAGCATCCGAAAACATGTCTGCCTTGGCCGTCTTGGCTGCCGGTGCTGC
This sequence comes from Intubia oerlemansii, assembly GCA_020002355.1. Classification (NCBI taxonomy): domain Eukaryota; kingdom Fungi; phylum Ascomycota; class Sordariomycetes; order Ophiostomatales; family Ophiostomataceae; genus Intubia; species Intubia oerlemansii. The sequence continues at coordinate 61,780 of JAGKRZ010000028.1, forward strand.
GGGGGCTGCTGGTGATGCTGCATTGTCGACCTCTTCTGGAGCTGCTAGAACTGTAGAAACTGCTGCTTCCTGGGGAATCAATGGCAGTCCCTCTTCAAACCGAGCATCCGGCGTTTCCACCTCTTCAGCGTCTTCAGCCACTCTGGCTTCCTCTTCTTCGGCCTGTTCTGCCTCTTCGGCCACAGCAGCCGAGTGACCTTCTTGGCCAGCACCAGCAAAGAAAGAGTTGCCCTCTGCGTCGTCGCCGGCATCGTCCAGACCCCACGCATCCAAAGTCTCGTCGCCAGCGGCCGCAGGAGCGTCTTCTTCACGGCTGACTTCGGCATCCACCTCTTCGATAATGCCCATGGACTGGCTCGACGGCAGCGGCTGCACGTGAGCATGATCCTCGCCGTCGTGGCCATTCTGACCGTCGACAGGCGCATCGTGCAGCGGCGGAACGGCCGGAAACGAGTTGGAGCGGTCCGAGGGCGACATGAACTGCTGGAATGGGTCCGTGTTTGTGCGCGCCGGCATGCTGTACTCGTCGTCGTCGTCGGCGTCCCAGTTGACGTCGTTGGGCACCGTGCGCGTAAACGAGATGGCGCTCAGGTGCTTCGAGGCCACGCCGTCGAGCGGAGAGGCCACCGACGGCGACGTAAAGGACGACGTGGCCACCGGTTCTGGTGTTTGTGCCGTCGACGAGGCCCTGACGGGCGTCTCGACGGGAGGATGGGCCGGCGGCACTTTGGCCGTCTCTTCTGCTTCAACTTCCGTCGTCTTTACCTCTTCCGATTCTTCCGTCGCCTCCATCTCTTTCGCTTCCTCCTTTTTCTCTTCCTCCTCCTCCTCCTCCTCCTCCTCCTTCTCCCCCTCCTCCATCACCGGCTCGGCCCATGCGCCGTGTCCATCGTCGCCAAAATCATCTCCGCCAAACCACGCGTCAATGCCCGAGTCACCGCGCGCGTGGCCGCGTTTTGCCGGCGCTGCACTCAGACGCGCACTGGACGACGACGTCTTGTCCCCCTCGCCATGCGAACTGTCTGGCCGACGGGCCGGATGCCATGACGCGCTTCCTTCAGACGCCATCGATGGCTGATATTATGGTGTGGTCCGCTCAAGTTTTTTTTTGTCCGTGTCCGTGTCTGTGTCTGTGTCTTGTGTGTTTGGTCGCGTTTTTTCGGATCGTGTCGGGACGGACTAGGATGTGTGTAAGGAGCGTGACTGTCGTGTGTTGCGTTGATTATATTAGTAGGTGCAAAAGAGTAATAGAAAAGCAAAAGTGCAAAGGATTGAAATGAATGGTGCGCTAAAGAAAGAACGACGCAGCGACAGCGTCACGACAATGTGTGGAAAAGGGCAAAAGAAGACAAAAGAAAAAAGAACGACACTTTTTTCCCCCGTAAGGATCTCTTTCAAAAGGAATGCTGTGATTGCCCGGGGGGTGGTGTGTGTATGTGTGTGAGGGAGTCGTTCTCGCTGTGGAGCGGGATAGGGGAGCACACGAGAGAAAAGTGGACAGGGGTTTAATGAGAGGCGAAAAAAATATACGACAGCGTGTGTGGGCGTGCGTGTCTGGAGAGCAAGGAGGGACAGGGACATTGGCAAGGGTGAGAAGCAAAAGGGCAAAATGCAAGAGAAGGAATAAAAAACACACCTGGTTCATGGTCTGGCTGGCATGCAAAATGGCCAGAGAACAAAAAGTGAAGCTGATTGTTTGGAAAATCACTGGATGGAGATGCGATGCACAAAATGGAAGGAGAGGGGGTGGACATTTGGCATCATTTAGAAAAGGAGCGAAAGAACACGGAAGGAATACGGAAGGAACACGGAAAGAACCACCGTGTCGTCAGTGGGTAGCTCCTGCCAAAAAAGACGAAAAGAAAAGGCCACGATCCTGCCTGCGTAGAGCTATTGCGGGCGGGTGCTACGGCAGGACCACATGCGCCAAAATGCACCTAAAAGCACCTAACGAGCACTAGAAACACCGAAAACACCTAAAGCTGTCACCACGAGGGCAGGTGCAACCGGCGCTGGGCCACCTCGCACAGGCGTGTTGGTGGAAGGAGCTCTCCCCGAGGAGCCAGTTGTCCTTTCACACACCCGCATCGAGGTATCTCGGTGCAGTTCTGCATACAATTTTTGCATGAGGGTACATCCCACGTGTCTCGCAAATCACGGCTGCAAAAGGCACACTCAAGGCACGCTACGGCCGTCGCCACGCCATATGACGCACGCTGGAAGGTGCGACCCACAGCACTGCCAGCGCGCGCGTTCCTAGTGCTCCGTAGTTAGGCTGCCGCCCAAAGAGAGAGAGTCAGGGGACCTGCAGCTTCTGATCCTGCAGGCCTTTGCCACTTTTGGTGTGTTTGATGCCATTCGGAAAGATCTCCAACCTGTTTTCGTATGCAGGACGACGCCACAACACGACAGCGACATACCAGGCACGCAACCCTGTCCAAAACGACTGTGTTTCAAGACTGAAAGAGTGGCTCTTTTCAGCGAGAAAGCGATACACTAATTATCCTTTCCTCCCGACACATATTGCCAACTATCGACACCAAAACAAAACAAACAAAAAAAAGCACAACAAAGGACTCGACGCGTGGAACGACACCCCTTCGGCATCCTTTCTCTTTCTCACCCTCCCTCTCTTCACATTGCCAAACCCCCCGTCTGCCCTTTCCGGCGACGGTCATGCGGCATGCCTCCTTCACCGACCTTCCACCCGACCAAGTCGCCCGACGCACTGTCCGACGACTCCGAATCTGATCTCGACCTGGAGGACCTTGACGATCTCGATCCGACCACGGGCGGCGGCGGCGAGACGTCCAGTTCTCACAACAACCACAGCGGCAACAACGGCAATAGCAGCGGACATCGTCCAGCATCGATTGCACTCCGAAAACTGCGTATGGCGGGCCGACGGAGAATAGGCACTCGGCGCGGATACGGCGAAGGAGGATCTCGCGATTTCGACGACGAAGAGGATGCGCGCGGTCTTTTAGGCGGCGATGCCGGTCACGACGATTCTTTCGGTAACCCGCGTCGCGATCGCCGGGACTCGTACGCCCATGCCGAAGACGAGGGTCTCTTGTCGGGATCGCCGAGCGGCAGCGGCCGACGACGGCGACGATCGTTTGCCCAGGATACGCTTCACAACATTGCCGGACGCTTGAGGCTCTCGAGCTTCATGTCGAGCTCGGCAGGTGACCATGCCAACGCTGGCACCGTCGAGGTGGACAGCGCCACTGTCCAGGAAGACGACGACCCGTCGACGGCGCGACACGTTGCCGTCGGCTCGGCGCAGACGACGCGCTTCCCTCCGAATCTCGTGTCCAATGCCAAGTACACCGCGTGGTCCTTCCTCCCCGTCACGCTGTACAACGAGTTCTCCTTCTTCTTCAACATGTACTTCTTGCTGGTCGCCCTCTCGCAGGCCATCCCGCAGCTGCGCATCGGCTACCTCAGCACGTACATTGCGCCGCTGGCCTTTGTGCTCGTCATCACCCTCGGCAAGGAAGCCTTTGACGATATCGCCCGTCGCCGTCGCGACAACGAGGCCAACTCGGAGGAGTACAGCACTCTCCAGTTTGTCGACCCCGTCCACGGCGGCCTCGATGCCAGCGGGTTTGGGTCGAGCAGCCGTCGTGCAGGTTCTGGTGGTGGTGGTGGTGGTGGTGGTGGTGGCCGGCAGCGCAAGATGCTGCGCTCAGCAGCGACGACCAAGGCCCAGCGCCGTCGTCTGGCGGCTGTGGCTGCTGCCGACGATGGCCACGCGCGCCTGTCCGACATCCAGGAAGAGGAGGAACAGCTGGGAGGCGATGGGCGGTCGTCGCAGATGCCCTCGTCGCGGGTCATTGAGGTTCCGAAAAAGTCGCGCGATCTCAAGGTGGGCGACGTCCTCAAGCTGACCAAGGGCCAGCGTGTGCCGGCCGACGTCATCATCCTCAAGTGTCTGTCACAAGAGACCCCAGCTGCGCAAGACCAGCAGCAGCAGCAGCAGCAGCAGCACAGCTCGGCCAACAAGCCTAGTGTATCCTCGCCGCTGATTGACGGCATGGACGATGGTGAAGGTGGCGAGAGCTCGCCTGCCTCTGACGAAGCAGCAGAGAGCGGCGGGTCGGGAGGCGAGACGTTTATCCGGACGGATCAGCTGGACGGCGAGACGGACTGGAAGCTGCGTCTGGCGTCGCCGTTGTCGCAGAACCTGGCCACGGAAGAGTTTGTCCGTCTCCGCGTGACGGGCGGCAAGCCGGACAAGAAGGTCAATGAATTTGCCGGCACGGTCGAGCTGCTGCCCTCGCGCGACGACGCGCTGAGCACGGCACCCATTTCTGTGTCTGCGGCCGCGGAGCCTTTTGCCGTGGCAGACGACAGCGACGATGACGACGAGGATGGCGACAACAATAACGCCAGCAGTGGTGCAAACTCGAGAACGGGCTCGGCCGCTCTCACGATCGACAACACGGCATGGGCCAACACGGTGATTGCGTCGCACGCCACGACCCTGGCGGTGATTGTCTACACGGGACCGCAGACGCGCTCGGCGCTGTCGACGGCGCCGTCGCGCTCCAAGACGGGCCTGCTCGAGTACGAAATCAACTCGCTGACCAAGATCCTCTGTGCTCTGACGCTTGCGCTGTCGATTATCCTGGTGGTGCTCGAGGAGATGTTTGAGGCCAAAAAAGGTGGAGGCGGCGGCGGCGGTGATGACTCTGTGCGTAATGTCATTTGGTACGTCAAGATCATGCGGTTCCTGGTGCTCTTCTCGACCATTGTGCCGATCAGCCTGCGCGTCAACCTGGATCTGGGCAAGAGCGTCTACTCGTGGTTTATCCAGCGCGACCCGGGCATGCCTGGTGCGGTTGTGCGGACGAGCACGATCCCGGAAGACCTGGGCCGGATCGAGTATCTGCTGAGCGACAAGACGGGCACCCTGACGCAGAACGACATGGACATGAAAAAGATTCACATTGGCACCGTGTCGTATGCCAACGAGGCCATGGACGAGGTGGCCACGTATGTGCGGCAAGGGTTTGGCGGTATTTCTGACACGGGAGGATCCCATGCGCTCGTCACGCCGTCGTCGGCAGCCAGTGCAGCAGCAGGAGTAGGTGGAGGGGGTGGAGGCGTTGGTAGCAGCGGTGGTGTCAGCTTCGCGTCTGGCGTCGGCGGCAGCACTCGGACGAGACGCGAGATTGGTACGCGCGTGCGGGATATCGTTCTGGCGCTGGCGCTGTGCCACAATGTGACGCCGACGACGGACGAGGACGAGACGACGGGCGAGCCGATCGTGTCGTACCAGGCGTCGTCGCCGGACGAGATTGCCATTGTCAAATGGACCGAGGCCGTCGGTCTGCGTCTGGCATACCGCGACCGGACGAGCATCACGCTCGAGTCGGTGGCGACGGGCCGGACGGTCGTGCAGGTGCGCATCCTGGACATCTTCCCGTTTACCTCGGAAGGCAAGCGCATGGGCATTGTCGTGCAGTTTAAAGAGGCGATGGAGGAGGAGAAGAGTGACGGCGAAATCTGGTTCTACCAAAAAGGCGCCGACACGGTGATGGGCTCGATTGTGGCGAGCAACGACTGGCTGGACGAGGAGACGGCCAACATGGCGCGCGAGGGTCTGCGGACGCTGGTGGTGGGCCGCAAGCGGCTGTCGACGCAGCAGTACCGCGAGTTTGCGCAGCAGTACAAGGAGGCGTCGCTGGCGATGGCGGGCCGCGATGCGGGGATGCAGCGGGTGGTGGGCGCGTTTCTGGAGCGCGATCTGGAGCTGCTGGGCGTCACGGGCGTCGAGGACAAGCTGCAGCGCGACGTCAAGCCCTCGCTGGAGCTGCTGCGCAATGCGGGCATCAAGATCTGGATGCTGACGGGCGACAAGGTCGAGACGGCGCGGTGCGTGGCCATCAGCTCCAAGCTGGTGGCGCGCGGCCAGTACATTTACACGGTGGCCAAGATGAAGGGCGGGGGAGGCCGGGGTGTGGCTACGGCCGCCCAGGAGCATCTCGATGTCCTGCGGAGCAAGACGGACTCGTGCCTGCTGATTGACGGCGAGAGTCTGGCGGTGTTCCTTGGAGGTCCGCTGCGCACCGACTTCATTGCGGTGGCGGTGCAGCTGCCGGCGGTGGTGGCGTGCCGGTGCTCGCCGACGCAAAAGGCCGAGGTGGCCAAGCTGATCAAGACGTACACGCGCAAGCGGGTGTGCTGCATCGGCGACGGCGGCAACGACGTGTCGATGATCCAGGCGGCGGATGTGGGCGTGGGCATCGTGGGCAAGGAGGGCCGGCAGGCGTCGCTGGCGGCGGACTTTTCCATCACGCAGTTTGCGCACCTGACCAAGCTGCTGGTGTGGCACGGCCGCAACAGCTACAAGCGCAGCGCCAAGCTGGCGCAGTTTGTCATCCACCGCGGCCTCATCATCGCCGTGTGCCAGACCATGTTTAGCATCGCCATCCGCTTCGAGCCCGAGGGCCTGTATATCGACTGGCTGATGGTCGGCTACGCGACGGTGTACACGGCGATGCCGGTGCTCTCGCTCGTGCTCGACAAGGATGTCGACGAGCAGCTGGCCAACCTCTACCCGGAGCTCTACAAGGAGCTGACCGAGGGCCGCTCGCTGTCGTACCGCACCTTTTTCGTCTGGGTCTTTGTCTCCATCTACCAGGGCTGCATCATCCAGGGCCTCTCGCAGATCCTCACCGAGGTCGACGGCCCGCGCATGGTCGCCGTCAGCTACTCCGCCCTCGTCCTCAACGAGCTGCTCATGGTCGCCATCGAGATCACCACCTGGCACCCCGTCATGATCCTCTGCATCGTCGGCACCTTTGTGCTCTATGCCGGCTCCGTCCCTTTTCTCGGCCGCTACTTTGACCTCGAGTTTGTTCTGACACTGTAAGTCCTCTTTTGGTGTCTCTCTCTTTTTCAAACCCCCAACTAACAATTCAGCGGCTTCTTTTGGCGTGTGGTGGCTATCTGCGCCATCTCGCTCGTCCCGACCTATGCGGGTAAGCTGATCCGGCGCACCATGAAACCACCATCCTACCGCAAGGTGCAGTCGATTTAATTCAAGGAATTGTTTGAGACGGTCGTGTATTTTAGGGTTTGTGTGCTTTTTTAGATGCGTTGTTTTCTTGTTCCTGTTCTTTTGCTCTTGATTTTGTTCTTATTCCTCATTGTTTGGCGTTATTCATTTCTATCGAATCCTTTTTCTCCTCCCAGTTTATCTTCTATCACCGTGACGCCTTGACCTATGATACACATGATATGTTTATATACAAACACCGACTACACCTGTCGACAGTTCCTTTCACTTTGACCCTCACAGCTTCAGCACCTGCCAATGGGCAAACCGAGATGGATCTCTGGCTGCCATCTCTCCCAGGATGCCGCCCATCGGTCCCTGCCTCTCCTTTCCGGCCGACCACGTCTTGGGACCGGCCCAGACGGCCACAAATCCTTCCGGACCCGACACCAGCAGCAGGTTTTTCGGCTGGCTGCTCCCGGGCGGTCCATCCTTGGGACACGTGCACATGGCTCGCGCCGTGCCATGGGCAGGGTCGGCATCCAGTCGTTCCAGGATTTTGGGTGTGTGGTAGATGCAGGGGATGGCCGAGGGTGGCAGAGGGGGAGGAACAACAGCCGGTGCTTCTTCTTTCACCGTCTTGGCCCATCGGAACGGCCACACGCCCTGGTACACAACCTTGCCCTCGCCCTCGATGGCGTCCCGCACCGCCGGCTCGCGCAGAAACGTGTTTTGCGCATCCACATAGCTCAGCACCTTGAATCGGTCGCGGCCGTACTTTTGCTGCATCGCCCGCAGGTCACGGACCACCGGGTTCGCCAGGCTGGCCTCCTGGGCCGTCGTCGACGAAGAGGAGTCTAACCCGGCGCTGTCCTGCGACAACCGATTCGCCCACAAGATCGTGACGCTGCGCGAGGGCCCGTAAAAGGCCTCTGCTGCTTGGAGCGCCGTCGAGATGCCCGTTCCTCCCGCAAGGACAACGAGCGACTGGTTAGTCTCCTCGCTTCGCTCGCTTTCCTCGACACGGTCGCCCCCCCTGCCCGGCGTGGCCGCCCTCTCGGCAATGTCAAAGCTCAGCTGCGGCCCGCGGAGATCCACCGTCGACCCGACCATCCGCTGCGACAAGAAGCGCGATACCTCGCCGCCCGGAACCGTCCTCACAAACAGCCTCAATTCACCCTCCTCGCTCCCCGGCAGCGGCGTATACTCCCGCGCAATCTGCAGCTGCGGCTGGCGCACCTCAACCGACCACAGCCCGTGCTGCCATGCGCGCTCGATGGCCTGCCGCGTCGCCGCCACGCTCGACTGGGGCGCGCTACGCGGTAGCCGCAGCGTCAGCACAAACGCCGTCGGCGACACCGTCTCGCGCGCCACCACATCAAACGGAACAAACGTCTCTCGGTTCAGCGCCTGGCCCGACCGGTGCCGACTCGAGCCGTCGGGGGTGTCCGCTCCGCCATTTTGAGGGCTGCTGCTCGTCGTCGTTGTCGTCGCCGTCCAGAGCGCCGCGCCGGCCACGGCCACGGCCGCCACTGTCATCCATGGCCGCCTCTTTTGCGTCTTTTGCGTTTTTTGCGTCTTTTGCGTCTTTTCTGTCTTGTCTGTCCTCCCCCCAGACGCCGTCGTCAGTCTCCGGCATGCTGTCGTCGGCGTCGGCCCCGGCGCATGGGCCCGAGAAACACAGTGCACGCGAGCAAGGGAGCTGATCGTGGGCCACCGCGTCAGGCGGATCAGGACGGTCGGCTGTCTCATGAGGGTGCAGGTCGTCGTCGAAACAAGTCCATGGGCAGAATGTGCGTCTTGCCAGATGCTGGTTGTGCGGCGACGGGGGTCTCGTCGTGAATGACGTCCATGGTTGTTGATGTTGGAACCGACAATGAAATGCCAAAAACGACGTGAGGACAGTGCGAATTGGTGTCCGTATACACTGTGTTATACTGTGCTATTATCAGATGGCGGCATTATGTCGGAGTACGAGGAGGCAGAGGGGTTTGAATAGGATTCTGTCGAGGGTTATACAGGTATGAATGTAATGTTTTTGCGATTTTAGTTTTATTTTATTTGTGTTTTATTTGTGTGTGTTTTTTTTTTTTTTTTTAAAAATCTACGAGTGCCCGAGTATTACCAATCTAGGTATGTACTGCACAAACACTTATATAGCTAAGATACATCCAGGACACCTCTTGGGCTCTTCTCGCATGATTTACTCTCTCGGCTGCTACTTCTTCCGATATGAGCCTTTTGCCTCCCAGACCACCTACAAACTGTTCAACTGCCGCATTTTTCGTATTGTCCGCAAACCCCGTGCGGCGCCATTCATCTTCCTTGACAACGTTGACAGCCCCGGAGTCTGCAGAGTCTCAACGCCGAAGCCAAGCCAAAAAGCTCGGCGCTGTTGTCGGAGATAGCCCCCTGTGGCATCTGATACAGTCAGGGTTCAAAAGTCTGTAAATGTGGGGTCCCAGCCACCCGATTTTTGGCAACAGTATAAAGGGATATAAAACTTTTAACAAAGATACCTTGAAATTTTAGGAGATAACCTATAAAAAAAAGTAGCTAGCGATAAAATTTAAGTATTAAATTTAATATTTAGTGTACCACCCCTGCGCCTTGCGCACCGCTGCTACCCTCCGCCCTAGTGAATTGATTAGGGTGTTGATTTTAGACTGTTTTACCGCACGCTAACACTTTTTTATTGCGAATTTAAAATCGATAAGGTTATTATAGTTATTTGTCTATGTTTAAATATTTGGATAACGCTTATAAAGCAGGGCTTTAATTAGAGCTTAAATATACTTGATTAGGTTCAGGTCTAGGCTATAGGCAGGTTAAAAATTAAGCAGTTTAATTTATTATTTAGAAAAAAATTTTATGGCCCTTTAAAACGTATAAATTAGCGCATTATTTTATTAAAAAATGTCTTATAATCGGTAAAATAGTAAAAGGCCCTTTTAGAGGGCTAAAAGATAGCTAGTAGTTAAATATCCTTTTCTTCTTTAGCTGTTAAAATTGTCCTGGCGTATAAGGACCAGCCTTAAGCGTCCTCCGCGCTGAATTGCCCCCCAGAATATTAAAGAAAGTGCTGCTTTACCGTAGTTTTTATAATTAACAAAGTTCTTATTGTATCTTTAGTCTAGTCGCCTGAAATAGAAGATGTTCCCGCTTTATGCTTTGTTTTAGTAGCTACTTTTATTTAAAAAGATTACTTGTGTTGTTAGCCTTGAAATTATTACTAACTTTAAAGTAACGTACGTTTCTTAAATCAGGCTAGATTTTCTTGAAAAACTTACAGAATATAAGTTTTTCTTTAGCTAATTAAGGCGTAAGTAAAATTCTGTTTGCTGCCTTTTATTTTTAAAAGTTTTTTTATTTTAACGATTGTTGGACTGTATTAAATAAAGCCCGCGTTAATACTATCTTAATAAAACGTTTTATTACGATTTTTAGGTCTTTTTTAGTCTCCTAAATAAGCCCTTAAGCGTCTCTTTTAAACAATACCTTTAGCCTACTAGATCGAAGTTTTAAAACAAAGGTATACTAGCTTTTAAATCGTCGTTTAATTTTTAACACGGCGGCGGGAGTAATACCAAACACCTTCGCGACTACGGCCTGCTTTTGACCCCCGATAAATACGCTATAAATAGCCGCACAAGCGATTTCCAATAATTCGTTGTTAGCGCTTCGACCGGCGGTTAAAACGCTACCAAGAGTGAGCAAATTGGACGACATGGCGTTGATCTATCGTGGTTTGAAGTTGGTTGATGGTATTTTTGTTGGTGGTTAAGTTTCTCGATGCGGGGCGGGGTTGGAAAAAATTTCCAGACTTTTGGACCCCTGCAGTAACTACTGGCGTGTTCGCTGTACAGAGTACCCTACAGGGGGGCATTGAGGCGCTGTAACATTGCGCACTGTGGAACTAACCCACTTTTATTATCTCCTGCGCCCGAGGCAAAAGATCTATGTACCTAAAAGTACTTTCATATTAGAAATATAATAACCCATAATAGAAGCGACCTACCACGACGACCTTTTATAAGTGACGTCGTTTGTCGACACCCTTTTTCTTTTTTGGGGGATCTACACTTCTTTGTCTTTTTTTTCTGGATATCTGCCGCCTCTACCATCATGTCTCGCATACGGCTTTTTACCGGCCTCGTCCGGACAGCGAGGGCATCGAGACCAACAAGTACAAGTACCAGTGTACCTCTTGCTCAGATACGATGGACATCATCGTCGACATCATCGTCGAAACCTCGCCGGCCGCGGCCGCCTCCACCGTTTGAGACGGTCAGCGGCTGCCCGTCGCCGACGTGCACGTGCGAGCCGATGCCCGAGATGCCCGAGGGCAAGCCCATCGACTACAAGACGCCGCTCAACGGTCTCGTCGGCTCGTACAACGAGATGGTCCTCGTCTGCACGGGCAAGGACGACTGGCCCTCGCGCATCGAAGACGACAACAGCGGCGACAACCTCGCGGCCGATCTGCGCGAGCTCTTTGGAAGGGGAGGAAAGCTGTCGGATGTAGGTGCTCTCTGAAGCTGATATGCCTCGTCACTGCTAACGTTGACTCCAGCCCTTTTACAATATCATCACGCTGAACGCCTCCTTCCCGCCGTCGGTGCATCCCGATACGGAAGCCACGGGCCTGCAGTCGTCCTCCGTCTACCTCCTCCCCAGCTTCACCTACGTGCCCTACCTCCCGCGCGTCGCCTTTGGCGCCGTCGAAGCCCTGGCCCGCGGCTTCCTGCTGCCCCCCAAGCTTCACCCGGCCCACGACGGCAACCTCTCGCCCGTCCACCGCGACCGCCTGACGCGCCAGCCGGCCTTCCGCGAGCTGCTGGCCGGCGTCCAGGAACCGATCCCGGACGTGCTCGTGCTCATCTGCGGACACGGCGGCCGCGATGCGCGGTGCGGCATCATGGGTCCCGTTCTGCAGCGAGCCTTTTCCGATGCTCTGGGACGACTCGGTGTCGGTGTCGAGAAGGGGCCGGTGCGGGTGGAGGAGGCCTCAAAGGATGAAAAGACGGCCCCCACCCCAGATTCCCAGGTGCCAGTGACGGCCCGCATCGGACTGGTGTCTCATCTGGGCGGCCACAAGTTTGCCGGCAACGTCGTCATCTATCTGCCGCCCACGCTGCGTCTCCCCGACGGCGCGCCTCACCCGCTGGCCGGGTACGGCGTCTGGTACGGCCGCGTCGAGCCGCAGCATGCCGAGGGTCTGGCGGCCGAGACCATCCTCAAGGGCCGTGTGGTGGAAGACCATTTCCGCGGAGCCATGAACCCGCAAAGAGAGTTTGTGCGTTTATAGGGAGAGGGAGGGGGGGGGAGAGCATCAGACGAAGAGATGAAAGAACGAAAGATAAAAGGATAGAATAGACTTTTTTCCAAGCCAAAAGAAAGAGAAGCTTCGTTTCCATGCTCGTCATGCTATGCAAAAGAACCATAAGAAATTATATATAGAAAAGAAAAGGAAGCACACAGAAAGAACCAAAAAACACACACAAAAAACATAAAACCAAAAAAACGATCGAGGCCCAGACCGTCTAATAAAACGCCAGTCTACCACCCAAGTCTGTATATTGTGTGCATGACGGTACACACACATATAACTCCCCCTCACCCCCTACCTCCCTGACCACCGCTGCCAAAACTTGTACCATGCCACGTCGCCATCACTGCCCTCCCTCGCCTTGCTGCGCCCGCCGCTGCCCGCACCGCCGCGCACAACCCGCCAGTAATAGACGGGCACGCCCGCCAGCACAAAACCAACGACAATCACCGTCTGCAGCGGCTGCGCAAACACGGCGCGGCTCAGCAAAAAGAGCGAGACGCAGCAAAACACAATGGGCGTCGTGATCCAGACCTTGTACGGCCGCTCCAGCTGCGGCTCGCGCACGCGCAGAACAATGAGGCCGAGGACCGTCAGGAAATAAAACGTGTAGCCGGCCACGCCGTAAAAGGTCAGCAGCGTGCTGAACTCGCCCACCAGCACGTAGCCGCACGTCAGCGCGCCGTTGAGCACGAGGGCATAGATGGGCGTAAAGAAGAGGCCCGTGTCGTCGTCGGCAACGAGCCGCAGCAGGAAACGAGAAGCCCAGTTTCGTGACGAACCACTACCGCTGCCCGGAATGCGCATCCGCAGACGAGCGCCAACCGTGTCAGACGAAGAAGACGGCCCGTCGTCGCCGAGACCGATGCGGCCAAAGATGCTCGGGAGGTATCCCTCGCGGCCAGCGACATAAACGAGCCGGCTGCTCGTAAACGTGGAGCTGTTGAGGGCGCCAAAGCACGACGCGCTCACCACGAGGGCAAACACGAGCGCGCCCGCATGGCCAAAGACGCGCGCGCCAAAGACAATGGCCACCGTGTTGGTCGCGTTGATGGCGTCCATGGACAGCACCAGAAAGTAGGCCACGTTGGCCACGACATAGCAGACAATGACGAGCGGCATGGCCGTGTGGATGACGCGCGGGAGGTCGCGCCGGGGGTTGCGGAACTCGCCCACCACGTAGTTGGTATTGTCCCAGCCGTCGTACGCCCAGAGCCCCGCATAGACGGCCACCGCCCACTGCGACACGTCGCTGCTCGTGCCCGCAAACCACGGCTCCGTCTTCCAGTCGCGGCTCGGCGGCGTGCCGCTGCCAAACGACGAGCCCGTCGCCGCCACCACAATGCCCGTCACCGTCACGCCCAGCAGCGCCACAAACTTGAGCAGCATCAGCATGTCGTTGACCCGCGTGCCCAGCTTCTTGGACACGCAGTTGAGCAGCATCACCGTCAGCACCGCGCCCAGCGCCACAATCTTGATCACCCACGGGCTCACCGTCGCAGCGTCTGCACCCGTATTGGCATCCGTGCCCACCACCGCCCGCACCAGGTACTCGCCCATCACCAGCGCGATAATCGCTGCGCTGCCGGGCTTGAGCACCAGCACCGCCACCCACGTAAACAAGAAGCCAAACAGCTCGCCCAGGATCTTGGCCAGGTACACCTGCGAGCCGCCGTTCAGCGGGATCGCCCCGCCCAGCTCCGCATAGCTCGCCGCGCCCGTCCACGCCAGCACGCCCGCAATCACCCACACCAGCAGCGCCGCGCCCCGCGAGCCCACATTCGCATTCACCAGGCTCGGCGACGAAAAGATGCCCGATCCAATTACCAGTCCCACAATCAGCGACAGCCCGTTCAGGAACGTCAGCGTCTTGTGCCGCTCCAGCGACCCGGCCCCCAGTAGCAGACCACCCGATCCGCCACCGCGCGCGCTCGGCCCGATGCCGATGCCGCCGCCGCCGCCGCCGCCGACCGCGGATGACCCGCCGATCGGAGCATACCCGTCCACGCCCCCGGCCGCCGACGACGACAGCGGGAACAGGTTGGCCGCCAGATCGAACCCGGACGACACGGAGAACCCCCGGCTGCGCTCGTACCGTCGACTGCCCATCGACGAATCTTCGGCGGCCGGGTTCTCAAAGTCGAGAGGATCGTCGCGCTCCAGGGATGCGCGTCGCGATGAAGAAATGCTCGGCCGTGATGATAGTTCGTCGCCGTCGCCGTCACGGCTGCCTCCACCACCTCCTCCTCCTGCTGTGCCACCCTGCTGGCTCGAGCTCGCCAGCGACGCGAGCTCTAGCGAGTCGCGCGCATGCCCTTGCAGGCCAGCATACGGTGATGGCATGGGAGATTGGGGGGTTTGGAAGATCGGGAAAGTAAGAGAGGAGACCAATCGTAAAGTCGAAAAGAAAAGGGCCTCACTGCATCTCTGTCGTCCTTGTTGTGCAGACCAGCAAAACGCAAAAAAAGGAGGCACCTTTGGGAGAGCGCGGAGCTAGGGAGAAAGAGAGAGAGAGAGCACGGGCCCGGTTCTCAAAAGAGTCCTGTCGACAAGTCAACTCAAAGAATGAGGCTCAGGTTATCCAGAAAGAAGGGTAAAAAGAGAGTGTTGTTGTCCTCAACGCTAGTCGGGTCCAGGCTGTGGAAGACGCTTTCGGAAGGAACGTTGGTCGTTGGTTCTGGATGCGCAAAAAAGGAAGTTGCGTAGCAAGCCTGGCACGGTAGTACGGCGGCAGGTGCGACGCGACCGCTTCTTGCTTCTTTTGACTTTTGGAGGCTCCAATTTTAGGGGTCTATTTTAGCGCATCTTTTCCCTCTTTCTGCATGAACCTGCTAATTTTACAGCGGCCGTGCTTCCCACTTGGCCCCTTTCTCCTTTTTGCCGTCAATAGTGTCAATAGCACCAGACGCAGAAGAGGTAGCACGTGACACGACAGAAAACAGACGACTGTGCAACCAATTATGAAAAGATTAAAAGAGACTTTTAAAGAAAACATGAATATTTACCCTTTTCGAATATAGTTTCCAAAAAAGACGGCAACTTCTCCTCGAAAGACACATAGGAGCTACCCCACAGCCTTGTGATCGACCCTGTTTATCGCGATAAGCCAAATATGAAATAAGTGGAGCCATTGTACTCACAAAAACGTCTTTTACATCACGACATGTCGATGACCACCAGTCGACGATGAGCCGTAGCTTGGCAACAGGCTGTCCGGATACGCTCCCATGTCGTTAATACGGAGGCCCATGGGCGGGTGCCTGCTCGTCCGGGCACAATGGCGTCCACGCCGCACACCAACACCCTTGTATCACGCCGCTTGTTCATTCTCCTCGACGACAACGACGGCTGGTGCTCCCCAGCCAGCATTGCTTTCTCGGTTCACACGCCCATCGCGGTTCTCCCAGTTCTCTCGGTTCTACTCGGACCTTGCGCAATCTCGCAAAGATTCTGCAAAGATTGATCTCCTCTCGCTTGACAAAAAATGGCAGGACCACTGGGCGTCGTCCTCCTCCTCTTCTTTCTCCTCCTCTTCCCCCTCCTCACATAAATACGTCCTTCCCATGTTCCCTTACCCTTCGGGCAACCTTCACCTCGGCCACCTCCGCGTCTACGCCATTGCCGACGTGATTGCCCGCTTCTACCGGCTGCAGGGCCACGACGTGCTCCTGCCCATGGGCTGGGACAGCTTTGGTCTGCCGGCCGAGAACGCGGCCATGGAGCGCGGCGTCCAGCCGGCCGAATGGACGCGCGACAATATCGGCAAGATGCGCAGCCAGCTCGACCGCATGAACGGCTCGTGGGACTGGTCGCGCGAGCTGTCGACGTGCGAGCCCGAGTTCTACCGCCACACGCAGCGCCTCTTCCTGCTGCTGCACGAGCGCGGACTCGCCTACCAGGCCGAGGCCGAGGTCAACTACGACCCCGTCGACCAGACGGTGCTGGCCAACGAGCAGGTCGACGCCGCAGGCCGCTCGTGGCGGTCGGGCGCCCTGGTCGAGAAGCGTCTGCTCAAGCAGTGGTTCCTGCGCATCTCGGCCTTTCGCGATGCCCTCCTCGACGACCTCGAGGTGCTGGCCGCCGATGGGAAGTGGCCCGAGCGCGTGATTGCCATGCAAAAGAACTGGCTCGGCAAGTCGATGGGCGCCCTCGTCAAGTTTCCCCTCCTGTCGTTTGGCCATACCGTGCCAGCGGGCGGTGGAGGTAACAGTGGAGGTACTTCCCCCGCCTCCGTCGAAGTCTACACCACTCGCATCGACACGCTGATGGGCGTGCAGTACCTTGCCCTTGCGGCCTCGCACCCGCTCGTGCAGAGCTTTGCCGCGACAGACCCGGGACTGCAGGCCTTTCTCGATACCATGCCAGGCCTGCCGCCCGACTCCAAGGCCGGCTACCTGCTGCCTCACATCCGGGCCATCAACCCGCTGGCCTACCACGACAGCACGCCCGACGAGGCCAAGCAGTCGCTGCCCGTCTACGTGGCGCCCTATGTCCTGGGCGACTATGGCGAGGGCGCCGTCATGGGCGTCCCCGGCCACGACGTGCGCGACCATGCGTTTTGGAGAGAGCATCGCGGCAACGACCCCGTCCGCTTTGTCGTGGCCGAGTCGGAAGACGAAGCCACGGCCGTTCTCGATGCGGATGCGGATGTGCGGCCGGACGAGACCTCCCCTGGTCAAGGTGACCCCTACACCGGCCACGGCTTCATGACGGCTCACAGCGGCCCCTTCCAGGGCCGGCCGTCGCGCG
Organism: Intubia oerlemansii; assembly: GCA_020002355.1. Taxonomy (NCBI): domain Eukaryota; kingdom Fungi; phylum Ascomycota; class Sordariomycetes; order Ophiostomatales; family Ophiostomataceae; genus Intubia; species Intubia oerlemansii. The sequence continues at coordinate 78,867 of JAGKRZ010000028.1, forward strand.
AGGCGGCCGACATGCTGCTCAACATGCTCGAGGGCGCCGAGCTCGCCCAGCGCAGCGAGCGCTGGCGTCTGCGCGACTGGCTCGTCAGCCGCCAGCGGTACTGGGGCACGCCCATCCCCATCATCCACTGCGACAGCTGCGGCGCCGTGCCCGTCCCCGAAGAGGACCTGCCCGTCGTTCTGCCTGATGTTGGCCAGCACTTTGCCGACAAGCAGTCGGGCAAGTCGTTGGGCAACCCCCTGGCCACGGCGGCGCCCGACTGGGTGCACGTCGAGTGCCCGAGCTGCGGCGGCCCCGCGCAGCGCGACACCGACACCATGGACACGTTTGTCGACTCGAGCTGGTACTATATGCGCTTTGTCGACCCGCACAACAGCGCCGCGCCCTTTGCCCCCGAAAAGGCGAGCCGCGGTCTGCCCGTCGACCTGTACCTCGGCGGCATCGAGCACGCCATCCTGCACCTGCTCTATGCCCGCTTCATCTACAAGGTGCTCATGACCTCGGAGCTGGTGGCAACCGACGAAAATGAGTCAAAGTCGAGCGCCGTCCACGAACCCTTTGCTCGTCTCATCACGCAGGGCATGGTCCACGGCAGGACGTACATGGACCCCGACACGGGCCGCTTCCTCAAGCCCGACGAGGTCGACCTGAGCACGCCGGCCACGCCGCGCGTCCGTGCCACGGGTGCGGACGCCAGCGTGTCGTACGAAAAGATGTCCAAGTCCAAGCACAACGGCGTCGACCCGACCGAGATGATTGCCAAGTACGGCGCCGACGCCACGCGCGCCCACATGCTCTTCCAGGCCCCCGTCGCCGACGTGGTCCACTGGGACGAGGAAAAGATGGCCGGCGTCACCCGCTGGCTCACTCGCGTGCACGACTTTGTGCGGGAGATGGCCAGGGTGGAAGAGGACGGAAAGACAACAGCTATCGCTGACGACCTCCGCGCTCGCAAACACCAAACCAACGACACCGCTTGGGATGCCGACGCGGCCGTCTGGCGCGAGCTCCAGACCGTCATCGCCTCGACCACCGCATCGTACGAGCGCGTCTACAGCCTCAACACCGTCGTCTCGGACCTCATGCGCCTGTCCAACACCATCTTGGCCGCCCACGACGCCGGACGGGCCACGCCCCGCGTCCTCCGCGCCGCCGTCTCGCAGCTCGTCCAGATGCTCGCTCCCATCACGCCCGCCTTTGCCGAGGAGTGCTGGTCCCTGCTGAATCCCGAAAGCAAGGGTCTTTTCGCGGCTTCTTCTGAAACGACAGAGGCGGACGCCCGCTTCCCCGTCTCGGATGGCTCTCTGGCTTGGCTCCAGCCGCGTCTGCAGAGCTGCGCCGTCCAGATCAACGGCAAGCTGCGGTGCTCCGTCGAGATCCCCCGTCCGCCGGCCGGCCTCAAGGGCGACGAGCTGCGCGTCTGGGCCACCGATGCCATTCTTGCCACGGAGCAGGGCCAGGCACGGTTTGCCGACGGCGCAGACCTGCGCGGTGCGAAAAAGGTCATTGTCGTCCGCGACGGCAAGCTGGTCAACTTTGTTCTGTAGGTGAGCTGGGTGGGCGTAAAAAGAAAGAATAGTATGCAAGAGTGAGCATAAGACGAATGTATTGATGTATGTATATATGAATTGGATTGGGTTATTGGATTTTGGGGGGTTGGGGGGGTATCATAAAAATGGAAAAGTCTCCTGTATATATAAACAATAAAAGGGAAAATCAACAAGGCCAGGCAAATCGCTCGCATTCAGCGCCGACGGATAAAGACGGATCGGCCGTGACCACTGCCAATCACCGGTATGGTCCGGCCGCAGACGGTCAATGATCGTGCGCATGGCTCGTCTTCCGTGGCTGGAATATCGGGGTTGTCTGCCCAGATTTCCACCTGCGGCAGGTCTTGGCCCGTTTTCAAGGCAAGATGGACCACACGTGCTGCCTGGTCCAGTCCTCCCACTTCGAAAAGCAGAATGCGGGCATTCAGACGGTCCGCAAGCTGCAGCAAGCGGACATAAAAGACATCCTCGTGAGCATTCTCGTGAGCATTCTCGTGAGTATCTCTGCTGGCATCTCCGCTGGGGACTTGGGCCAGCTTTGGCTCAAAGAGTCGAACAGATCTCGCCGTGTCGCGGGCAAAGCCGTCGTGCGAGATGTAGGGCGGGTTCGAGACAAGGACATCGATGCCGTCTTTGGCAGCAACGTCCCAGATCTCGCCATGGTCCAGCCATGCGTCGGAAAAGAGGTCGGCCTGCACAAACTGGACGCCACCGCCGTCGGCCAGGCCGTTGCGAGCTGCATTCGCCCGCGATAAGCGAATGGCTTTGGGCGACACATCGACGCCGACAACACGCACATTTGCATATCCTGCCGTCTTGGCCTTGAGCCGCTCATACAACAGCAGAGCAATACACCCCGTTCCCGTGCAGGCATCCAGGATGGTCAGGTCCGTCTTTTCTCCATTGGTCTTTTGTTTTTGTTTTTGCCTTTGTCTCGCTTCTTGAGCCACAAGACTGGCCAGATGCATCGAGTAAGCTTCTGGTTCAGGTCTGAGATGTTAGTCAGGCGGCGATGAAAAGAGAAACAGTCCACTAGCCCCAGAACCCACCTCGGAATCAATACGCCTCGACGGCACAGCAGGTCCAGTGTTCCAAACGGCTGCGTGCCCAGGATATACTGCAGCGGCTCGCCGCGTCCACGCCGTCGACACAGCGACAGTACACGGCGCTCCTCGGACCACTCGGCACGTCCATCCTGTCGCTGTTGTTGTTGCTGCCGCTGCTCTCGCACAAACTCGCGAATCCATCGCAGCTCTGCCAAGGCCGACGGCAGGTCGCGGCACACGGGCAGCAGCAAGGGCGCTGCAGGCAATACTCGGCGTGCTCGCCAGAACAGCGCTGGCGGCAGACGTGGCATGCAGTCTGTCGGCCAAGGAGTCAAGGAGTGGCGGGAAGAGGTGTAAGATATGGAGTGTGCAGTGTGCTGATCCGCCAAAACGCCTACTTCTTTCTGTATTTGCTTGTCCAATAGTTGGCCGACGTTGCGCCAAGCCTTGCGCCTTCCGTGGTAAGGCTGAAAAGCGTCCTGCACGTGTCAAAAAAACGAAGCGCAGCGTTCCTAAGGAGTTTCAGTGGCTATTAGCACTCTTTTTAGCACCATTCCAGGTCATTTTAGGCAGGAACCACCGTAATACGGAATAGTGCTAGGCACAAGCCGTCGCTCGTATCCGGCAGCGCTAAACTATCGCTATTTTGGGGGCAGCTATATCCACTATACCACTCCGTAGCTTAATTAGAAACATTCGTTAGCAGCTCCTTTTTACGAGTGAGACGTTATCTTGCGCAACGCCCTCTCCCCACGAACCATGGGGGTGCGCCTTCCACAAGACGATAGTCACCAACAACTAGAAACCAAAATGGAAGGAGCCAAGAATACGAGATCCATCCACAGTACGACTGTTGTCTGCAGGAAGGAGCCACCGAGTGCCGCCGAGGACACGCAAAGCACAGTGCAGAAGGAAAGAGGGAATCGGAGTACTCTGCAAAGACACTCCGTACCGCTCTCCCACACTCTCACTCTTTTACCGTTACTCCGTTACCCTGGCCGTTGTTTCCTTTTTTCCCCTTCTCTATCTGTGGCGCTCCACTTCCAGTTCCCAGTTGATCAGCAAAAGGCAAGACTTGGCAAGGCACTGGAAAAGCACAGACTGCATGTACTCGTAGGCAGACAGGCAAGACAGGGATCCGCTGCCGGTTGCCTCTTGCTGTTTCTGACAAGAGACAAGTTGGGGAAGGAGCGCGGTTGACGGGACACACATACGACGCGCGCGCCCACTCACACCAACTCCAAAAAAACGCGGCATACGGAGTAGGTACGAGAAGGATAGCGCCTTCCCTTTTTTATCGACAGTGGACAGGTCTTGCTTGTGTTTGGGCAAGTACTTCTTTTTATTTTTTTTTTCTGTTTCTTATTTGAACGACAAGCTGTGCAACAAAAAGCAACACTTGACAGAGACACAGTGACAGACGGGGCCCCAACGATCAGCGTTTTTCGATTACGGCAAGACTTCTGCAGCAGAAAGCAAAAAAAAAAAAAAAAGAGACCCCAAAAGACGCTTGCCCCCCAAAAAAGCATAGCCCATCTGTTCACGCACAGACAGACACACAGACACACAGACGCCTTGGCAAAACAGTAAACAACGGCAGCCGACAGCCTCCCAACGCAAAACAAAGACAGAACGTCGAGGGAGCAAAAGACGAGCACAACGACTTTGTACAAGGACCTTGTACGACGACGACGTCACATACCAAATATATACATACGGCGACGGGCTGCTGCGACAGCTGTGTCGCACAGGCACCACGCACAAACAGGGAAACGAGGCAGTTTCGCGACTTGATTCGACAGGGATACAGAGTACGCACAAAGAGCACGCAGTGCACGCAGTGCACGCAGAACACGCAGAGCGAGACAACTAGTTCTTGTCGTTCGCAGCCTTCTCTTTGGTGTCTTTATCTCGCATCGAGCCAGCCGACATCGACATTGGATTGACGACGAGAAACGACAACGGGAAGCGACAGGCTCAACTTGGTTCTTAGCATGCTGCTGTGTGCTGGTCAGTGCACACGCAGCGCGCAATAGAGCGCAAGAGACAGACGGCGGACGAGACGGCGTGACGATAGCCAACCCTTGATTATCCGCGCCCGCGATGGACCACCGCCAAGCGTCCAAAGGCAAGGCCGCGGCCAAGGTCCATGTCAGCGTGCCCACCGACAGCCATGGCCCGCGCAAGAGCGACACGGTCGGCTCGCTGCTGGCCGATATTGCCACATCGCTGCAGGATACGCTGCGCGTGCTCATGTTTGCCGATAAGCGCGGCTGGGGATCCGACGAGTTTGCACAGGTGCGCGCCGTCGAGGACGTGCTCGACGAGGCCAAGCGAGACTTTCAGGCCATGGGGCCGCTCGTCAATGGGCAATTCTACTACGAGAATGACAGGAGGGGTATGTACTTCCGTGGTGTTATGGTGTTGTGATGCTCTCTTTTCTGTGTTTCCTGCTAACACTTCCAGCCGAATCGATCAAGGAGCTGTGCAGCCTGAGGGACCGCTTTGCAGAGCACACGCAGCTGTTCCGTGACTGGCTGCGAGCCGGCGGTGCTATCAATGCCACGTGGGTGCGGGAAACAGTGCAGCTGCGGCGCGAGCTGCATCGTGCGCAGTGCCGAGCCGCCCGGCGCATCTTTAACGCGGAGCACGAGGTGGGCGACGGCAGCGGCAGTGGCTCGCGGTGTCTGGGAGCCTATCTCTTGTACCGCCAGCTGCGCAAGCGGGAAGAGAGATGGAAGCAGAATGTGGCCGGCGGCCGTAGCGGTACCCGGACATCACCACATCCGCCACATGCTACGACATCAGTATCACGGCCTGACTTGCCGGCATGGAACCTACAGCAAGAGCAGCAGCAGCAGCAGCAGCAGCAGCAGCAGCAGCAGCAGCAACAGAAACAACAACAACAACAACACAGCCAAAGGCGACAAACATATGGACATGTAACCATAGCAGACGAGCCATTTCGGGGGCGCAACGGCTACTTTGATCACCATGAAGAAGAGGACATGGTCTCGATCGAGATCTCGACGCCAGAGCCAATGCAAACCATGTCCGAGTCACCCACAGCCGCTACGCCGACAACATCGACATCATTTGGATCGAATGGCCGGCACGTGCCACTCAAGTCGGCGCTCAAAAACTCGACGGCACAGCAGCGGCGAGCCACAGCCCCTTCGATTGTGAACGAACGACCGACAGCATCAGCATCAGCATCAGCATCAGCAGGGTCGCCATCACCACACCCACCGCCGACGCTCGAAGAATTGGCGCCTGCGTGCAAGACGATTGGCACGTTTGAGCGGTTTGGAGACCGTGATATTGCCTTTATCTGCGACTTTTGCGACGGGCATATCATCTGGGAAGACGTGAAGCGGCTGCCGACGGCCCGGATACCACCCACGTCGATGTCGTCGGCGGATATTGCCCGCCTGTCGGCGGCCATGAAGGGAACGACACTCTCGGGCAGTCCGCTGCCGCTGAGTTCTCCACAGACGGCGCCGCCGCTCTCGTCGTCGCCGTCCTACCTCCCCTTTCTCCCGCCGCAGCGGCGGTCGTCTGCGCAAACATCGTCGATACGGCCCGTGCTGCACCAGCCGTCATGGTCGTCGCCTCTGCCATCGCGATCCACGGAAGGCGGCGGTGGTGGCAACGGCCGAAGAGCGGCAGGCTCAGCAACAGCAGCCATACACGACGACGAGAGCAGCAACGGGTACCCGCGGTGGCAGGCGAGCACAGTCGCCGAGTCGAGTCCCGATGTCGAGCGGACGGTGGTGTTTGCGCCACTGGCGATTGCGAATCATTTGCCGCCGATGGCGAGCGACTGGGAGGCGCGGCTGTGGTGTCCGTACTGCGACAAGTACGAGTATTACGACAGCAGCGCGGGCGATGAGACGCGGTATGCGCAGGACGAGTATGGGTTTGCGTCGCTGGCCGACTTTCAAGCACATCTCGAGTGGTTCCATACAGCCCTGCCGATGCCGTCTCTGCCCACGCCAACAGGGAATTGCATTGTTATGTAGGGGGGAACAAAAATGAGAGGGAAAAAGGAAAAGAAAGGCCATGGAAAGGAAGAGATACCATGTGATATCACGACGATATGATAGCAAAACAAAGCAACGATAGCCCAGCACATCAGCACTAGCACAATAGCACAATAGCATTCTTTTATTTTGTTTGTCATAATATACATTTCTTTTTTTTTACTGTCACCATGTCTAATCTCTCCCCCAGCCCAATTACATCGACCGGAGGTAGTTGCTCTCCTTGATCTTGGCGCGACGTTCCTTGCGCAGAGCGACGCGCAGTTCTGTGCGCTTGGCAGCGGCGGTCAGGGTGTTGTCGAGGTCGAGCGGGCGGTCCGGGTGTCCGCTGGGCGCCGTCGTCTCGAGGTTGATGGACTGGTGCTGCAGCGGGATCTTGGGCGCGAGCATCGACAGGTCGCCGCTCTGCCGGACTTTTTCTTCCAGCTCGCGCCGCCGCCGCAGAGCCATGCGCCGCTGCTTTTTAGATTTGGCTGGGGGTTAGCAATCGATCAAAACAAATTTTGTTTTTGGGGTTGGCATACAGAACTCATCACCCGCGTCGGCATCCTCTTCGGTCGACGCCTTCTTCATGACATCGAGACAGTCCCAGAGCCAGGCCGGGTAGTCCTCATCGCGCATCGCCACGGGGTCCGTCTTGCCCTTGAAGTAGTTGAGACCGACGAGAACCGTGCCCTCGGGGCACGACGAGACGGGGTGTGCGGGTGTCGAGGAAGCATCGGCCGGTGCTTCTGCTGATCCTGCTCCTCCTTGTGATGCTCCTTGTGATGCGCTGTGACGAGTCGACGAGGTCGAAAAGGAGGCGCCAAACCGGCTTATCGATGGTAGGGTCAACGCCCGCCTTGACAGGGCTGTCCGGCAAATGTGCATTGTGCTGGCCATGGCTGCTGATTTTTGTTGTGGCAGTGGTGGCAGTGGTGGTCTTTTTTGGCGCAGTCAACGTGATGATGTCGGAAAAGCGATGCGCCTAAACTTTTTTCTGCTATAGACGGTTCACTACTATGGAGCCCTCTCAGAGCCTTGTGCAAGTCACGTGCCAAAAATACATCGAAAACGCAAAAAGCTGTCAATGGACGACAACAAACGGTAAAAGAGAATAAAAGACAAAAATAAATATGAATTGGATCATTACAATTGGGAATGGACAATATTTTCACCCAGAAACGTCTTGGATGCCACCTTCTGTGACATCACCTGTTGTCGCTGTTTGACCAAGTCAAAAGTGGACCAATCAGATGGGCGCTGTTTCTGGTGAGCTCATCGGGACATGGCGAGTCCGTGATCCGGGAGAGAGAGCAGCCCTTTTTTGATATTGGCAAAACAAGAACAAAAAAATGCATTTTCCACGGCTATATGTACATATCCATTTGTCTCCCTGCCCCCTCCCGAGATCCCGTCATGAAGAAACAAAAAAAGAGAAAATTTGGTTTGCGTAATGCGGCTCAAAAAGGGTTTACCCTTTCTTCCGCGTGTCTTGGGAGAGGCGGCTGGTCGTCGAGAGTTTGTCGATGCCCCTTGAGAGTCGGTTATCCTGCGCTCTTTGCCCAGTAGAATTGAGCCTCGAATGTCCATGTCGACCATCCGTAATGCCTCTCCCTCCCAGCCCTCGTGCGCAAACTGATTTATTGCTTCTCCTGCTTCTCAATGTAGTTTTGCTGTTCAAACAGGTAGCCCTTGACGCGGGCCGTCTTGAGGAGTTGCAGATACCGTTCTGAAAGTCAGCAAAGAAAAAGAAACAAGAAAGAAACAAGAAAAGAGAACGCCCGGAACAACACACCTCTCAGATGGCCGCACTTCTCCAGGTGGTTGACACCCTCCCGGTAGTAGCATTTGCTCATCTCCTCCCGCACCAGCCGGCCCATCATGACCTGCACCCATTGCTCGCGGATAATGGCATCCTGCGCCTGCTTCAGCGCCTTGTTGTCGTCGTAGTCAACGCCGTCAAAGGTGGGCGGCACCGTCGGCTTCTTGGCCAAGAACGCGGCCGACTCGGGTGTTGGCATGGTGGGCGAGAGTAAAAGAGGAGAGATGGAAGACACAAGTTGGTAAAGACGAAAAAAGAGCCGCGTAGGTGGGACTCGTCGTGGTCGTCGACGGTTGACAAGAAGAGGTGCGGTTGATACACCTTTTTGCTTGGGAACGTCGATTCGCCGTAGGAGTATCTCCAAAAAGTGCTGCAGTGGGAGCTAGCCTCAATGGTCAGTCACGGCCTGAAACGTAAGGCACCAATTTCCTGTTTCTTAGGTACAGTGTACTTCTTCTGCTCTTGTGTTCACCGCCTATCCACTTTTCCTGCCTTGCCAACCACGCTATATTAAGGCCTGCAGAGAATTTTGCCGTCTAAAAAAAATTTCCCGCCTTTTTTTTTGCGATCAGATTTACTGCCGCCCATATATTAAAAAGTCTGTATCCCATATTTTTTTTCTTGTTCCCTCTCGTATTTCCCATCCACATACACACCCGCCTTCCTTTGCACTTTTCGCATCGCATCTTTTATCTTTTGATACCCTTTTTTCACTTTTATATTATCACACAACCCCCAACAACAAAATGGGCAAGTCCAAGGAGGTCAAGGCTGCCAAGGCCAGCAAGTCGGCCGACCCGATCAAGAGCGTCAAGAACGCCGGTGTGACCAAGCCGTCCAAGACGGTCGAGGCCAAGTCCAAGAAGCTGGCCAAGGACATTGCCGCCAAGGCCATCAACGGCAAGGAGAAGAAGGTCTCCAAGAAGTCCAAGAAGGAGGAGTCTGAGAGCGAGGAGTCCGAGTCGGAGAGCGAGTCGGACTCGTCCGAGTCTGAGGAGGAGGAGTCTGAGGACTCGTCTGACTCGGACGACTCTTCCGAGTCGGAGAGCGAGTCCGAGTCGGAGGAGGAGAAGGCCGACAAGAAGGCCGCCAAGACCAACGGCAAGGCTGCTGCCAAGAAGGAGGAGTCGTCCGACTCGGAGTCTGACTCTGACTCTGACTCTGACTCTGATGAGGAGGAGGAGAAGACTGAGGAGAAGAAGGCTGAGAAGGAGGTAAGAAAAAAACCCCAAGGGCACATTTATTCACCCATGACCATCATCCACCCACCTACTCTTACTAACATCACAGTCGTCCGACTCCGACTCGGACTCTGACAGCGACTCCGACAGCGACTCCGACTCTTCCGACTCTGACGAGGAGGAGGAGAAGGAGACCTCCAAGAAGCGCAAGGCTGACGACGAGGAGCCCGCCGCTGCCAAGAAGGCCAAGACGGCCGGCGAGGGCGAGAGCGAGGAGGCCACCGAGGCTGCCCCCGCGGCTGCCGCCGCTGAGGGCGAGCAGGGCTCGACCCTGTTCGCCGGCAACCTGAGCTGGAAGGTCACCGACGACTACCTGTACGAGGAGTTCAAGTCGTGCGAGGGTATTGTGGGCGCTCGCGTCATCACCGACCGCGAGACCCAGCGCTCGCGCGGTTTCGGCTACGTCGACTTTGACACGGCCGCCAACGCCCAGGCTGCTTTCGACAAGATGCAGGGCTACTACCTCGACGGCCGCGAGCTGCGCCTCGACGTCTCCACGGGCCGCAAGAACAACAACAACAACGGCTTTGACAACGCCAACAACCGCGCCAAGAAGTACGGCGATGTCATCAGCCCCGAGAGCGACACCCTCTTTGTCGGCAACCTCTCCTTCAACGCCGACGAGGACACCGTCTCGGCCTTTTTCAACGAGGTCGCCAACGTCAAGAGCCTGCGTCTGCCCACTGACCAGTAAGTAAAGGACGAAAGCGGAAAGGTGTCGGTGTCTTGTGTGTCATCATTTCTAACAAACAACAACAGGGAGTCTGGCCGCCCCAAGGGCTTTGGCTACGTTTCGTTCTACTCGCTGGAGGACGCCAAGAAGGCGTTCGAGGCCCTCAACGGTCAGGAGTGCGCTGGTCGCAGCGTCCGTCTCGACTACTCGACCCCCAAGCCTCCCCGTGAGGGCGGCGGCTTTGGCGGCCGCGGCGGTGGCCGTGGCGGTTTCGGCGGTCGCGGTGGCGGTCGCGGCGGCTTCGGTGGCCGTGGCGGCGGCCGTGGCGGCTTTGGCGGCCGTGGTGGTGCCTCGGGTGGCCGCGGCGGCTTCCAGGGCAAGAAGACGACCTTTTAAGGGGTGTCTAAGCGCCGTCTTGTGAAGGGGACGTCTTGTGAAGGGGACGTCTTGTGAAGGGGACGTCTTGTGAAGGGGACGTCTTGTGAAGGGGACGTCTTGTGAAGGGGACGTCTTGTGAAGGGGACGTCTTGTGAAAAGGTGCCGTCTTCTTTTTCCTTTTTTTGCAGTTGGTTGATTTGGTGAGGGAGGATCCGTGGTCATTTGTCTTCTGTTTTCGAAGACGACATATGACTACAAAATGTCCCCGAGGGCTCTCGTTCATTCTTCATGACACATGAAAAGTATGGGTTTTGCGTTGGCTAGGTTGGCTGTCGATCTGACCGTCGTCGGACCCCTCAAGGAGAAGGCGACGGATCAGAAGCTCCTGAGAGAGCAGGACTGTTTTTTCATTTCTTGGAAATGGTCTGGTGCGATACAACTGAGGGCTCGATCCGAAATTTCTGTGGGCTTTGAGAAAGAGGTGTCTCTCTTGTTCTTCCGTTACCCTTTTAAGAGGGTAATACAAGAAAAAAAGAGCACTGATGACCTGATGACTTGACCCGGTTGGCTCTATTTTGCTGGCTCCAATGATTGCTACCAAGCGTGGGAAAGGGATGGACAAGAGATGAAGAAGGGGGAGGAAGAGGGAGAAGAAAAGAGAGAGAGAGAAGCTGCTCGTTGCGAAGAATCTTGGTGATGGTCGGATACAAATTCTCTCTTCTCTCTTTTTTTTTCTTTTCCTTTTCTCTTTTTTTCTTCATTTCTTGTCCTGTTCTCCCCTCTCTCTCCTGTTGACCACGAGGGATTGATACACACTTTTTTTGGCCTTGACGGTTTTTGAGACTTATGTGATCCGAGGGGATATATATCATTGTGCCATTCTGGGGGCTTATGTCTAATTGCGGTTTTTTTATTCTCTCTTTTTTTCTTTTTTTTCATTGTCGTTTTACCAAAAGTTTTTCATTTTGTGTTCTCTCTTTTAATTTTTGCCTCGTCTATGGTAAGTATCAAAAGGGTTTGCGTTGCTTAGCAAGATTGCACGCAATGCTTTAATGCTCTTGTTCCACATAGAATCAGTGTACGATATGCATTGGCGTTTTAGTTTTAGCGAATATGATTTTCAAGTTCTTTGGCAGTATCGAAAGTGAAGTGTGATGACTTTGAAAATCTCCGTATTCGGACGCGCCTTCCTGTCGCGAATGTATTCCGCCCAGCCTTTTATCACGCGACGCTCCCAAGCGCCCCCTCTTTCCCCGACTTTTCAACAAAGAAACCAGGGTACAAAGGTACAAAGGTACATGCGCCGCAACTTGCGCCCGAGTATGATAGCGCTCCATGCACTTTGAACTTTTGATAGGTAGGCACCGCGTGGACGGCAGACTACCGACTCGCCCGCGTGCTCTGCGTACTTTTGTACCCGCTCTTGCATTTCGTCATTCTGCCGCCCTGTTTCAAAAGCCCGCCATTTCGTGTTTCCGTGTTTCTCATGATCTCGTTATCTTGTATCGTGGCTTTCAAGTTGGCGGTGTAAAAGGTGTGACTCTATTCTCCCTCGCTCTTTCCCTCTTTGCTCTTCCCTCTTTGCTCTTCTCTTTTTGCTCTTCCCCGCTCGATCGTGCCTTCCTGTTGCTCAACTCCCACTCTAGACCTCTTTCCTAAACCGGCAGTCCTCAGCCCGGCCTTGTTCTTGCTAAACTCCAGGCGGTCTGACCATTTCTAGGCCTTCCCCAACCAAAAATACATGTACAAGCCACACAGCTGACTCCCCCCTTCCCTCCTTCCTTCCCTCCCCAAAGTAAAGATATGTACCTTGCCCTGTACGAATGCGTGCATGTGCAACAATGCACGCCGAGATCATTCTGTAAGATAGACGGAGTACGCAGTAAAAAGATACATAAGATACATAGTAGATTAGTACCCCTCTCTCCCAGCACAGCCCTGGGCACGTTGAACGAGGGGGTTGAAGAAGGAAAAGAAGAAAAGAAAAAGGGGGCCGCGTCACATTCAACGCCCCCAGACAGTAAGATACATCGATACAAAAGTATCTGACTGTAGTGATCACGCAAAAACACGAATCTCGACCCTTTTCGAGACCCTGAGACGACTTCTTTGTGCACCGTCTAACAAATTTCTTATTTATTTTTTATTGTCATTTCTTCTTGTCGCAGACTTCTTTCCCTCTTTCCTTCATTGAATATTTCTCGGTCGCTCCTTCCTGCATGCAAACACAAATCTTACGGGTTTAGGATCGTACCGAGTCGCACTACGGAGTACTCTCACTCACCATCGTAGCACTGTCGGCTTTCTCTCTTGTCTCTCGCTTGGGGAAGGTGCGTCCCGCCTGCGCCTGCCTCCTTCCGCCTGCGTCTCTTTCTCTCGCCCGCTCTCCGCTCTCCGCACGTCGTCACTTGTCAACTGCCCCGGGTCGCGCCTTCTTTGTTTAGTCCCTGTGACTTGTCCATTTCATTTGTGCCCCTCGTTGACCTTTCTCTTTCCTGTCTTTCTGTCTTTCTCTTTCTGCCTTTCTTTTCGCTTTTTCCCTTTTGCTTTTTGCTTTGATCAAATTTTGTCATTTTCCTCTTCTTCCACCATGCCGTCATCCATCGAACACGACGGTCGAAGCCGTCCTGCGGCGGCTGCTACGACTCCTCCCCCGTTTCCAAGCCGCGCTGCGTCGTCCACGCCCGATCTCAACCAGCGACACCAGCCACGTCGACATGATGGTAAGAGAGAAACAATGAGAGAAGCAAAAGGATAGCCTTTTTTCCGTTTATTCAGGCGCGCTAACAACCAGACTCATGGGTCGAAATCGCCTCGCAGCCTTCGTCGTCGTCGCTCTCGTCCATCGCCGACGAGATCGTCATCACCGGTCTCCGCGTAGGCAGCAGCTCCAACGGCGCCGGCATGCCCATGGCTCCCCGGCGTCGACGGCGTCTCTTGCAGCAGGTCGAAGCAGCCGCGCACAGTACCAACAGTACCAACAGCACTGCGTCCGCTCCGCTTGTGCCCGGTGGGTCTGGGTCCCGCTCGCAGGGTCACTTACACGCCCGTGCCGCCACCGCCGCCCACGACAGCAGCCAGGAAGAGTACGATGAGACGGAAAGCGAGGAAGACCGTGTCATGACGAGCTCGGCGGAGAATATCCTGGCCGGCACCCTTTCCGGTCTCGCTGGCGCTCCGGGCGTTTCTGGTGTTTCGGGCGTTTCAGGTGTTTCAGGCGTTTCGGGCCGGGCACACCGTCGAGCGGCGGCCAGCGATGGCGACGATGAAGAGAGTGCCCTTTCATCTGCCGATTACGGAGATGATGACGACGATGATGACGGTACGGCGCTGGGCATGCCGTCTCCAGCAACGAATGTCATGAATGCCACGGATGCTATGGGTTCTCGGCCGGCACCGCCAGCCACGTTCCAGCCCCAGCCCAACGCCTTTTCGCACCCTCCCATCCATCTTCAGCATCAGCATCAGCAGCAGCATCAGCACCAACATCAGCCTCCAGCCGACATGCCTTCCGCTTCCTCCTCCATGGACTCGCCGCACCAGCATATTGTTTCGCGCTCTTCGGGGGGCGGAGGAGGCAGTGGCCGACGCCACTCGTCTTCGGGGCGGCCTCGGCATACATCGGCGCCAAATTTCATGTCGTCGACAGCCTACCGCGAAGACAACGACGCTGCTCTTCGCGCATCGCTGACGACGCTGCTGTCGTGTGCTGCGGCAGCACGGAGTCTTCCGAACCAGCAGAGCAGCCCGTACCAGGGCGTTCATGCGGGCCCTGACATGCCGTCGACGGTTCGCCCGAGCAACCAGCCGGTGAGTCTACGACTGGTGTCCGAGTCGGACATGGGCGACGACAACAGCGGCAACAAAGACAGAAGCAGCAACAAGAGCAACAAGAGCAACAAGAGCGGTGCCGAAAGCAAGGGGCGTCAAGAAACAGCCAAGAAGCAAGACTCTCCAAAGATGGAGCCAGTCTCACGTACTGGTGTCAGTGCTGGTACCAGTGGCAGTGCTACGAAGACGACAGCCACGACGACAACGACGACGACGCAGCACAACCGCAGCCAGCCGTCTCGGGGCAGTGCAGCGAGTGCCGTCTCGGCCGCGGGCAGCAGCCGGACGAAGCGCGGCAGCAACGGCGGCGGCAGCAGTGGTGCGAACAAGGCAGCCAAGAAGAAGCGGACGACTTCGGCATCTGCTGATGACGCCGCTGCTGCTGCTTCTGCTTCTGCTGATACGGCGTATTTTGTGACGCCGACGCTGCTTACGTGGGTTGTGAGTGCCGGTGTTGTCGTGCTGGTCTCTGTGGTCGGGTTCGGTGCCGGGTTCGTGCTGGGCCGGGAAGTAGGACGGCAAGAAGCGGAGGCGGCAGGGTATACGCTGGCAGCGTCGTCGTCGTCGCCGTCGTCGTCGGTCGCATCGGCCTCCGGGACAGCGGCCGGCGCGGCACCCTGCAGCCGGGAGATTCTGCGGTCGTCGACGGGCAGCACTCTCCGTCGGTTCCGGTGGGGCAGCATGGCCAAGAGCGCGACAGCATAAGTGAATGGGCGGCATAGCTACTTTTCTTTTTTGTCTTTTCTCTTTTTTTTTTTTTTTGTCTTTACTCTCTACTTGTTCATTCTTGACTCCTTTCCATCTTCCTTTTGTCCTCCCTCTGCCCACTTTCCCACTTTCCCCCCTTTGATGACTACATGATATTCCCAGTTTGAGTTTTTTTATGTTCCATGCATGGGCGCACTTTTTTTTATGCAAGATTGAACTACAATTTTAATCAACGTTGTGGAAAATAATGTGCCTAAAACAATGGTGCTTTGAATATATACAGAACAAGCATGGGAAGAAACGATAAAAAGAAACCCCTAATACAAGAAAAAAAAACATAAAAAAAAAACCACCCCTGCCCATCTAGCTCAACTGGCTCAGGTCGAGAGGAACACTGCTGCCGCGTCCGGCGCGGTACCGTTTGGGCGCACCCGTGAACCCGCGCACAACAGGGAACTTGTCCTCGGTCACAAACTTGAAGCGCGTATCCTGAACCACATAGCGTGAACCACCGCCGCCACCACCGGATGTCGGTGTTGGTGTGCCGGCCCCTCCGGCCAAGGAACCTGTACTTTTTGATTGGGGAATACTGCCGTTTCCGCCTCCGCCTCCTCCTCCATTCGGCTGCAGCGTATACGCTGACGGATCCAGCATGGAAATGCGCACCTGCGGAGGCAGCGTTGAAGAGCTCACGCTGTTGCTGGCTGCGCGCTGTACGGGTGGAGCAGGCGGGGCTGGTGCTGCTGGAGCAGCTGGTGCGGGTGCATCCGGGTACAGCATAGAACTTGTGACATAGGCAGACGAAGGAGCTGGTGCTGCTGCTGATGGAGGAGGTGGTGGTGGCGGTGGAGGAGGAGCATGGTGATGTGCGTGCTGCGCCTGCGCTGGCGGGGGAGGCGGGGGAGGAGGAGGAGCCGGTGCCGACGGGAGAGACGGTGCCGCTGCTGCCGGCGGCGGAGGAGGAGGTGGTGGAGGCGCCGGCGGTGGTGCTTGAGGACGAGCCGAGGGCGGAGCCGGTGCGCTGGCAGGAGGCGGCGGCGGTGGTGCAGGAGGCGCAGAAGGAACAGGGGGTGCTGCTGCCGAGGGGATGGGTGGTGGTCCCGACGACGGCAACTTCGGAGGCACCGGCGTGGACGGAGTCGACAGCGATGAGGACGAGGCAGCGGCCGAGGCCGCGGAAAAGACAGACGACGAGGGTTTCCTGGACCCCGGCGGCGGCGGCGGCTTCTTTCCAATCGGCGGCGGCGGTCCCTTGCCGAGCAAGATCTGGGAGGCCGACGAGACGGGCCGGTCGCCCGTGGTGCGAGGTCCCGAGGTCTTGCGCAGACTGGCGACGCCCGGGTGCAGCGCTCCGGCAGCGCTCGGAGGAGGTACTGGCGGTGCTGGCGGTGCAGGTGCGGACGGAATGGCTGGCGGAGGTGCCGGAGGACGGCCGGGAACAGGAGGAATAGGAGGAGCAGCTGCTGAAGGTGGTTTGGGAGCGCCAAAGGCCGGAGGACGAGGAGCGGCGGCCGCGGGACGGTCTTCAGGATCGGAGCGGTACGAGGCGTTGGAGTCGGCTATTGGTTAGTGATGGACAGAAGAGAGAGAGAAAAGGAACATCCCAGGAATGGTTGCTTACCCCCCGTCTTGACACCTCCTCCCGTCTTTCTCAGCTTCGGCATGCCGCCGGCAAAAAGACCTGCCAGCTGCGGCGGACCGGCACTGTCCCCGCCGCCACCGGAACTGCCGAGATCGCTATTGCTGCGGGCACGGTTTCCAGCAGAGGGAGGGGCGAGTCCGCTCGGGACGCTGGGAGCGCCGGGCCGCGAAGGAAGACCTCCGGGGACGGGCGGCGCGCCTCCCATGGGCATGCCGCCGCCGCCGCCGCTCGACTTGCCGAGCACGGGCGCTGAGCGGTCATTGGTGACTGTCTTTTTCAGGGATGTTCCCTTGTGAATATCGCCAAGGAGGGCGTTCTAATTTGTCAGTCGTCGTCTGCGAGATTCAGGGTCCCGTCTCGGGAAAGGATAACATACGATATTCTTGTTGGCCGGGGGCCGCGTCATGCCTCCAGGCGGCGGCGGTGGCGGCGGAGGAGGCATGCCCATGCCGCCCGGGGGAGGAGGAGGAGGAGGGGGCGGCGGGGGAGGCATGCTGGGCGATGGGTTGTCGAGATGACGATGGTTGTTTTCTTTTGCTTCTTTGCAAAATGGACGGTTCGTTCAAAAAGGGCGCGTGCGCGTGATCGACCTCCTGCTGTTTCCAGCGCAGGCGCCGTAGCGTCAATTAAAAACGTGCCGAAAAAAAACTGATCGACCGTCGTCACAGCCTGTGTCGCTGTCGAATGCTGCGTGCCGTGTGTCGAGGAGGTTGACAGGTCGTCGGCGCTGTGGCCGTATCGTGAAGTCAATGCGAGAGATTGGGCAAAAGACGGCAGGAGGGCGAAAAGGCAGCCGCCAAAAGGAAAGAAGCCAAAAGAAGCCAAAGAAGCCACAGAGAAGCACAAGCACCGCTGCGGGAAGGTGCTCCAGTGGCAGAGTGGGGCACCTGCCGCAGTTGTCAGCATTGTTTCGTCACTGCCTTGTGGACAGTGCGGATAATGTGCGAGTACTCTTCTATCACTGTGTACCTTGGCGATAGACGTGAAGACAGTGATGGACGGAAAGGCTATTGATTAATAGGTTTCAATGAGCTGGAAAGGTGCAAATGTTATGACGAGATCTCTTGAGGTATTGAAAGTTTATTGGACAGGTGGCACATAAATCGCAAGAAATTAATGAGATTCCGGACAGAAGAGTTTTATCCAGCGTTGAATGGGATTTAGGTAGGTAGGTATTTATTTTTTTTCTTTCTTTCTTTCTATCCATCTTCCTTTCCCTTTTTTTTTTTTAAAAAAAAAAAACAATCACTTGAAATAGGTAGATAATTGGATTTTTTTATAAAAAAACATGGCTTGAGAAATAAATAGGTATCTATAATCCTTTTCTGCCTTTCTTGAACATGACAGCGTAGGTACCTACCTACCACCTACCTACCACCTACCTAGATAGAAAGCCCTCGATGAGTTCGATCACTGGCTCTTATCATCCTGATGGCGGGAGACAATAAAAAAAGTAACCGTTTTCATTATAAGAGTACCCATGTTTTTGTGTGTACCGTTCCTCGGGCTTCTTGGATGGTTTGAATATGAACTGCGTTCGATAGATCTTGAAGCTCTTCTTCATAGCTGCCGTCATGTTACAGGCTACTCACGTTACAGGTTCAATACCTATCAAGTCAAAAAATCGAGACAAGAAAAGCAAAAGATAAAAAAAAGGTAGAAAGCAGCTGCATATGTGCTGCCTTTGCAAAATACATTTTTGTAATAAAGGATAATAATAATACAAATACTATACAACGCCAACCGTGTCAAAGATGGCCAAAAAATCAAAAAAAAAGAAAACCAAAAAAACCAAAAAAGATAACAAAGACAAAAAAAGGGGCAGTGCTAAAAGTAAAGGAAAACAGACTACAAAAAAAGACGGTATCGTAAAGACAAATAATAATAAAATAACAGGAATAAAACCAATACAAAAAGACCAAGAAACGTCAAGAAAGGTAACCATCAAAAAGACAAAAACCGCCCCCAAAAAAGGCTACTGGCCGCGTGTGATGCGTCGTCTCTTGACGGTTCCTGCGGTTCCTACGGCGTCTCCATCACCGTCGCCGTCATGATGATCATCATGTCCATCCTCGGTGCCCGCCACCACAGGGTGAGTATGCCCATCGTCCAGAGGCAGGTCGAGCCCCCGCGCACCGGGCGGCGGCGGCGGGAGACCCCGCTGACGCTCGGCCGACCGCATCTCGCTAAGCAGCTTCTCGACCTCGACGTACATGTTGCGCGTATCATTGACGACGCCGTCCTCGTCTACTTTATAGCGCGCCGTTGCCGAATCGTTGGCATCCGCTTGCTCGTCGTCGTCGTCCGCCGCGCCCCTCAGCATGAAACCCATACCGAACCCGCGGTGCGAGTCCGGATTGTACATGACCGCATTCGCAAACATGTGCACCAGCTCGCTCTCCAGCTGGCTGCTGTTGATAATGCCGCGGGGCGGCACCAGGTCTTCCGAGATCGGCAGCCACACACTGTTGCCCGCTGCCGCTGTCGTGGTGGGCGTCGCTGAAGGCGTCGCAGACTGCGGAGTGCCTACCTGGCCAGCCACAGAGCTTTCCCCGCCAGCACTCTCCGTCAGCGACGCCAGTATGGCCGTGGCCGCCTTGTTGCCTTGCGTAATCGCCATACGAATGGACTTGAGGTCGACAGGGTGGCGCACAATGCTGCTGTAGCCCGGCGCATCGCGGTCGCGGATCTTGTGCGCAAACATGTTGGCGTGACGGTGGCTGCTGATCTGGTCCAGAGCTGACGCGCTGATCTTGGGGAAGCCGCGCATCCAGAGCACATGCGTCGGCGGTGTCGGCGGGCCCACGATCCGGCGCCGTGTAATCACAGACGATTCGCGTTTGTCGTGCTGCGCAGCCGCCGCCGACTTGGTCGTCGAAGCCGTCGGAGACGGCAAGTTGGAGACGTCGCCATCAGCAGCAGCGCGCTTCCGCTTGAGCGTGGCTCCCTTGTCCGGCGTGACACCCACGTCCACAATATCGACATCCGCATCGCCGTCGTCCTCGGACTTTATCGTAGGATGGACGGTGTCGTCCTTGTCTCCATTGTTGCCATTGTCGCCGCGGTCGCCGACACCGTCTGTCTGCTGACCCAGGCGTGTGGACCGTGTACCGATACGCGCTGTCGAAGAAGACGCCGCCGACGTCCGTGGAGCAACGTTCTTGGTGCCTTGACGCGTGGGTGACGCCGATGCTGACGCCGATGCTGACGCCGGTGCTGCAACGGCCTTGGCAGACGGCTGCACAGGACTGAGCGGCTCAAAGGCCGGACTGGCCATGTCGCCGACTTGGGGCCCGGGCGTCGACGGTGTCGGGTCGCTGGGCTTCCAGCGGGTACCACTACCGCGAGGGAGATGCACAAACGACGCCGACGACGGCGTGTGCGGCAGGATGGGGCGCGGTGACTGGACGGGCGTCGGCGTTCTCGAGGGCGGGCCGCCGCTGCCGCTGCGAACATGGTCGGGCAGCAGGGGCCGACCAGCCACCATGCCAGCAGGGGGACCAGAGGGACCAAGGGGACCGGGTGTGCCAGGGGCTGATCCAGGAGCTGATGGCAAACGCTGGACTGGGTTTGTTTGCTGTCCAATCTGTGCTCCTTGTACGCCTTGCGTGGCTGGAGCAATGGGCACGGGCTTCTGTGTCGCTGGAACAAGAGGACGTGGAGTCTCGACGCGGCCGCCGGGCGTGACCTGAGCCTGAGCCTGGACTTGAGCCTGGCCAGATGTTGTCGGCAGCTGCGGATGCCGCGCTGGCTGGATGGCCTGAGGTGTTGACACAGCTGGTGCTGGTGTCGTGCCGGGTGTCTGTGCTTGGGACAGACTAGGTCGTGTTGGCTGGCCTGGTGTTGGCGGACCAGACGGTGTTGCCGAGCCGCTCAACGTTGGCAACAATGCTGGTGGCTTGATGGCTGGCGGAGCAAGGACGGGCTGGTTCGCAGATGGCGCAGTAGGGACACTTGGTGCGTGTGGCGGTGCGGGAGAGATGGGCCGCGATCCGGGCTGTGAGGATGTGCCAGGAGGAGCGGCTGCCAGAAGCTTTCCGCGTCCAGCTGCAGCTTGTGCAGCTTGTGCAGCTCCTGCTCCTGCTGGCGTTGACCCTGGCACTACTGCGCTGCCAACAGCGGGCGCCCTTGCTATCGGAACATGAGAAGACTGCTGCTGCTGTGGTGTTGCTGCAGGCTGTATTTGCGGAGGTAGGTGGGGCGCCAGCTGAGGAGGTGTGCGGGACGTTGGGCCAGCAATGGATGCCGGCGCCGATCCGGACTGCTGCGGCAGCTGTGCCGAGACTTGCGCCTTGGAGGGCTGCAGGTGCTGGATCACGGGGCTGGCCGTGGCTCGCGAAGGCGACGGAGACGAGGCGGCGGGCGAGGGCGTCGTGCCGGGCCGGGCATTGGCCGGAAGAAGAGGAACGCCAGGAGGAAGACCGCGCTGACCAGCCGCAGGGAGAGCGCCGGGATGGGGGACGCTTTCCGAAGCATGGGAGGAGGCGGGCGTCGCACTGCGCGCTGACGGGGAGCCAGCCTTGGCCTGTGCTGCCGCTGCTGCTGCCGCCTGCTGTTGCTGTTGCTGAAGCTGCTGTTGCTGCTGAAGCTGCTGCTGTAATTGCTGCTGCTGTAATTGCTGTTGCTGTAATTGTTGCTGCTGAAGTTGCTGTTGTTGGCGGCCAGCTGCAGCAGCGGCAGCAGCGCGAGCATGTGCGCCGCGACCTGTTCCGCCGACGACCTGCTGCTCCAGCACGCGGAGCTCCTGCTGCACCTTGCTGATCTTGCGCTCGTCTTCGCGGATGGCATCGACAATATGTTTCTGGTAGCGCGCGTAGAGACGCTCGACGAGGATCTGCAGGCGCTCGGGCTTGTCGCGGACGTCTTCGAGGGTGGCGGGCGCAGTGGCGGGGACTGCCTTGTCGTCGGCCACATCATTAAACAGATGGAGAAAGAGTCGCTGCAGCGAGACGGGCGTCAGACGGTCGGGGTTGTACGAGTCGTCGCCGCGGATAAAGGCATTGTTCTGGAGGATGCCGGCGATGCGGACAAAGGACTCGGGCTCGACGCCATGCTGCAGAATGGCCTGGAAGAGGAAGAAGGACTCGAGGGCGGTAAAGGCGGTAAGGGGGATGGCCGTCGGTTGTGTTTGTGTCAGAGTCGGCTGCGTCGCGGCGGGCGAGGCGACGGCCGCAGCAGCCGGGGTCGTCATGCCCCCCCGAGAAAGAGGCCCGCCGCGCCAGGAAACGACGGGCACGGGGACCGCAGGGACGACGTCGCGACGCGGGAGGAGGTGAATCGGCGCCAGAGCTGAATGGTTAGCGAGGGAGACGAGGTGGTGATGATGTGGTGATGTGGTGATGTGGTATGTGGTGACTCTGAGAGCTCCTGCGAGTTGACACTGTGACACTGTGCAGAACTGTGCAGCGCCAGCTTCAGTTGCTGTGGGCCGTTTTATGGCAGACTTCCGAGAAGCCTTGCCCAGCTGCCAAGTGACCACAAAAAGCGGTGAAAAAGCGCAAAAAGACGCGTCACATACCGATGCTCTCTCTTTGCCTCTTCTTCTTCACAGTCTCTTTCACCTCCTCACTTTTCTCTTTGCCGGTCTTTTTGTCTTCTTTATGGGCACAATGGGACTTGTTTTGCCGTCGAGGCGATGCGTCGGATCAGGAGCGAGACTGTTGACAGCACGCCAATGTGTATAAAAATAGCCAATATGCCAATCGGTAATGGGATAATGGGATGCTGATAGCTCGGCGATGCTCGGGATTGATGAAACGATAGGTGGATGTTGGAGAATTCGATGGCCAATGTTTCAATGTTTTTTTTTTCTGCCATTCGCAACGCGTCGCAGACTTTTGGAACGTTTGGTCTTTTGGCAACGTCGAAAATTTTCTGTCACGTGAAAGGAGAGGGACCCCAGTTTATGCATAAGTGAGTGGGAGTGCACGGATATAGCGATACTAGCGCGTCGGTGGGAAGAATCAACTCATATGTCATTGGCAAACTGGCGAACCGACATGGCCATCTCCCATTCCTTTTCTTTCTGGCAAATACGAGATACAAAGTTTACAATTATGCCGAGAAGCGTTCTAGTCTATATGAAATGCTTGGAGCCCGGCACCTGTGCGGCGTGACCAGAGGCAGCTGCAAACAACTGCAGACAAGTGCGGACAGGTGCAGACAGCTGCAGCGTACGGGTTGACAGTCTGGGGATCTTTTCGAGCTAGCGACTCTCTCGTCTGTGTATCATGCACGGTCTTTTCAGCTACGACATAAAAGGGCAGACGCCCGCGCGGCTGTATACGGCACTCTCCTGCATGTAAGACGGCCACGCGAGGCGGACCATTCAGAGTCGGACCATGGTTTGAGAGCTTGTAGATATGATATTTTGCAGATAAAGAAGGCGAGAGAGCGAGGTAAAACAAAGGAAAAAAAAAAGAAGAAGAAAAAAGAGCAAAAGATGGACATGAGCAGATACTCGTACACGGAAGAAACAGCAGCCTGCTTATCTTATCAAAGTGCCGAGGAACGACGTCGGCCACAGTGAGATGAGCCAGCAGCGACAAAACCCCGCGGCCACAGACAGAACAGGGATGATATACATGCAGTACGGAGAAGTATCCATACGGAAATCATACGAAAACATCAAAATAAAAATCATGTTGGGATCGTCGGCTGCATGGCGGCGTCGAGGTTAGATGAAGACCCATCAACACGACAACCCCCCCATGCCGATCGTGCTATTCTGCAATATGTTTTGCCATTTGTTCTGCAATACGGCGAGCAATATACTTTGCGGACATGGGTGTCGAGGAATAGGGGGAAGTGGACTGTGCGTCGCTATGGCGTGTGCGATAGTATGGGGCGTGTATAAGAGGTACAAGGGGGATGTACCTTTTAGGTACTGCTCTTTCCTTGACCTTTTGCTGCCAAAAAATACTGCAATTTATTATCCTCAAAATCTTACTCCTGACAGGCCTGTCGCATACTTGTCTCGCAGTGTCTACAAGTGGCACAACTGCATCTCACAACACCCAGATATCATACATGTCTCCTCTCCCTACCCTACAATCCCCTCTCGCACATCGTCACCCTGGCTCGTCAACAAAAAACTGAAATTGCCCTTCATATCACTAGCCCACCCGCTGGGGCCGCTGCCGTGCAGCGTCTTGTCGTTAGCGGCGGGTGTCATTACATGGCAGAGCGCTGCTAGCGCCAAAAGTGGAGATCTGCACCGCCAACCCCTGTCTTGGCCTGTGTCCGTGCCTGCTGCGTTGTGGTTGTTGCTCGTAGCTGGCCAAGCTGCAGACGAGTGCAAAGAGGAAGGAGCCGCGCACAACGCCCACCTGCGAGTACTCCGTAGTAGAGACGCATGTCGCTCTTTCCCTATTCTGTCTATTCTCTTGCGTCTGCTCTCCGTGCTCCTTCCTCTTCAACAGAGCCCCGCGTGCTGGCTGGCTCTCAGAAAATCAGAAAACGGCTCTCTAATTGCCGCGCTAGCGAATCACTTGCTGTCGGGCCATCGCTCCTGCCCGCTTCTGTCCACCGTCCACTGTCCACCAACCACCAACCACCACCACCACCCCTTTCCCTGCTTCTCTGCGCTCTCTTCTCTCTTTCTCTCTTTCTCGCGCCTTTTTCGCTCTCAGCCTTACTTTGATCCTTTTTCTCGTTGTGCATTTTTCTTGTCGTCTCCCTCTCTTCTTTTTCTTTCCAAATCTCTAAATCTCTCTACATCTGTTTTGGTGGCAGCTTCTTTTGTTCCCTTTCTGCAACCCCCTTTTTTCCCCGCCAACTCGCTATCCCGCTTTCCCACTCTCAAAAACCGCGACGATTATTTACCGCCAACGTTTGTGCTTCAGGACACACCGCATATCGCGCACGCAGATTTCCCCCTGTTGACGACACCCGGAAGCAGAAGCGCAAAAAAAGACGAGGCGACAGCAAAAAAAAGAAGACAGCAGCCAGTCTTTCATTCTTCGACGCCAAAAGGCATTGACACGAGATTATTCGAATTTACATACAAAACACAATGTCGGACGAAGAGCTTGACCGCGACTGGAAGCCCAACGGCCGTCGCCCTCAGTCGTATGGACCATGATTCCTTCTTCAGTGGTTTCTTTAAAACACTCTTGTCGCTAACTAGACTCCTAGGACAATGGCCAAGTCCTTCTCGCTCGAGCTGATGGACATCTTCCGCATCGAAAACAGCATCGCCGATTTGGACGCCAGCGTCGACAAGCGGTGAGCTCTTCTCCTCCTCTCATCCTGTCCCCCCTGCCATTTCCTCCCCCTCTCTCCTCCCTGCCCTTGTCCTCCCTCCCCTCCTTTTCCTCTTTTTCGTTGTTTCGCGCTACACAAGGAAAAAAAACCCCTCTATACTCTTCTTGCATATCTATTACGCGCTCAATCGTCTGCATTGTGATCAATGGCCGTTGATATACATCGTTTACACCTTTTTTTCTGCGCAAATTCACTAACGACTGCATTTTCTTCCTTTCTTCTACAGGAAACAAAATGTCACCACACAGACCACGGAGCTCGAAGCTCTCGAGGCTCGCATCCGTCAAATGGAGGCCATGCTAAAGACGGACAAGCCAGGCGAAGGCGAGGCCGGCGCCGATCCCAGCAGCGCCGCTTCGCCCACCAGCCCTCGCCACGTGCGCCCATCACTCAACGGCCTCTTTGATGCGCCCGCAGACCAGAAGACAGACACAGCAGCAGGAGCAGCAGGATCATCAACAGGGGAGGATGGCCGTCCTCTTGAGCACCGGCCACGGCCCGTCGATCAGCAGCAGCAGGCTGCCGCACAAGACGCTCAAAAGTATGGTGGTTCCCGGCCAGGCACCGCCCGTGCCAGCCAGCAGGCCGTGCCGGGCGCATTGCCGCCAACACCTGTAGGCAGCGATGGTGAGTTGTTTGCAGGTGGTGGTGGTGGTGATGCCCGGTCATTCCCTTTCTTTTTCGTGATGAACGGTGGCTAACTTTTTTTTTTGCAGACGGTAACGGCGACAACTTTTGATTCCCAAAAGTAAATTGCATAAAAGGAAGAAAAAAAATTCACACAAAACACACAAAACATCACCAATCCAAACAAATGAAAAAAGATGAGGGTATGGAAACTTTCTCTTTTTTTTTATACACTGTCGATCACAACGACAATAGCATTTTTCAGAGGCGGACATTTTTTCTCTCTTTTTTCCTCTTTTTTTTGTCTCCTTTTTTTTCTTTTCTCTTTCTGTCTGGGAGGACATCTTTTGTTGACAGCTTGTTGACAGTACCATTGGGAAAAAGAGGCCATTTTGCATCGAAAAGGACAAAAAAAATAGCAGCAGCTTTGTAAAACAAGAGCATATCATAGGCAACTCTTGGATTCTTCTTTTGCGCTGTGTATTTATTTTTGTTGCCTCTTCCTTTTCTCTCTTTCTGGTCCGTCTTTCAACTTTGTCTCTTGTCATCTTGGTGTCCTCTACGCTCTCTGCTTTTTCTGTTTTCTCCTCCTTGTTCTCCCCTCTATCCCACTTGTTTGCGAAAGCGTCCTTCCCTTCCCCTCCTTTCTTCTATTTTCTTCTTTTTCGAGATTGCTCTTTGCTCAGTGGCCTTGCACGTCGTCTTTTCTTTTTTTTTTTCTCGTTTTCTCGTTTTCTCGTCCCCGTTTTATTGTCAAAGTACTCCTGTTTAATATCATGTCTTTCACTTTTTTTTTTTTCACTTTTACAAGTCACTCTGGGCCTTGGATAGTTTCACACTTTGATTATTCACCCCCCTCCTCATCTTCCCCATGAGACACAAACACTCTCTCACACACACGTTCATATATAGTATATAGTATACCCTCGTTTTATCACCGCCTCAAATAAACAAATTTCAAAATCAAATCACTTACTCATGATAGGCACACTTTTCGCTCTCTTTATTTTATCACCTTTTTTTTTGATTTTCGATGAGTTCTGATAGCAGTGATTATATTAAGTTGAAACTGGCTTTGTTACGTGGCCGAAACTGCTTGAAACTGTTACACTTAAAGTGACCCCATAGAACGGAAAAGAAAAAAAGAAATGCATGAAAAATAACAACCCAACAATAGCATTTCTGTTCGGCAGCCCTCTCGTCCTCTGCCATTGATATCCCATTAAGGTACCTGGTATCTCCCACTTCAAGCAAGGAGCTCCTTGGTGGCAAGACCCACGCGCGACTTGCCAATATCAAAGACAACATACAGCGCCTTGAGGAAGGCATCGCCCAGAATACCAAACGGCTCCATGCTGTCCTGGATGCCGCCAAAACACATCGTCCGGCTGACATCCTGGAAGTTAAAGTAGTGGCCCGGGATCGTCGCGTTCCACCGGTTCGAGAAGCCAAAGTCCAGGTCCGGCAGCGTCTGGTTGCACGGGAACACCCAGCCATAGTACACATCGCTGAAATAGGCGCCGTCCACCGTCGCCCAGTACATCTTGACCAGATCCGTCGGCAGCAGCAGCAGCGTCGTGCCCGTGTCCGCCACCATCGGCCAGTTGTGCATCCGCCACACATTCTCGCCGCCAATGTGCATCGACTGGATGAAAAACTGCCAAAAGCCCGTGCCGGGCATGACGTCGCGCCACTCCATCTCGCCCGTGTAGCTGCTCTCGTTGATGTAGCCAAAGTGGTACGTGCCCACATCGTGGTACTTGAGGTCCACCGCAAACAGCTTCTCCTGCAGCAGCGGCGCCAGCGACTCCAGCACCGTCTGCTGCCGCGGGTACGTCGTGCTTGAGTGGTTCAGCGCCAGGCCCATGATGCCCGACATGATCGGGTCCGTCGTCAGGCTCGTCGACACGGCCAGCGCCGACTCCACCGTCGCATTGCGGATCGTAATGTCGCCCAGCTGGATCGTGTCGCGGTAGATGCCGCCGCCCGCATAGCTGCCATCACCGTACGTGATGGCCCAGCTGACATTGGCCACTTCGTGGGCCGTGTGCGACTTTTCGGGGTGGTAAATCTTTTGGCCATCCAGGTAAAAGTCGGGCGTGTCGGAACTGAAGAGCCACCTAGGGAGGGTCAGTATGCAGAGAAAAAAAAAACAGAAAAAAACAAAACACTCTTCCTTCACATACATGTCTCCCGAACCCGTGTCAATGTCGATCCAGGTCTCCTGGCCGGGCGTACCGAGGTAGACAGGGCTCAAGTACTCGCGGTCATACGTCTGGTTGACGGCAGCCACCGGGCGAGACGTGATACGGTTGGCGGCAGCGGCAGCAGCGTGAGCCTTGTGGCCGTACTTGGCATAGGCACGAGAAAGCTCGGCCGGGCCGTTGTGGCGGAACTGGTTGTTGCGCACCGCGTCCAGCGCGAAGGCACCAGATTGAGCAAAGCCACGGTGCGTGCCGACCTTGGCCAGCGGAGGACGAGCAGGGTCACGAGGGTGAAGCACGGCAGCTTCGGCGCCTTCAGCACAGAGAAGCGACCCCAAGGACGCGAGCCACACAGTGGACGAGCGCATCGTGAGGGTTGATTAGAGGGAGGGGGGGGGGGGGGGGGAAAAA
>JAGKRZ010000275.1:0-33851 GCA_020002355.1 Intubia oerlemansii
TTTTTTTTTTTTTTTTTTTTTTTGACTCGCAACCGTGACGCCACCATCTCCATCTAAACCCCATCTGAGCCACTCGATTCGGCCAATTCGAGTACTCAATTGCTCAAAAGTCACTTGTATCCCGCCAAAGCCTTATCGCCGGGTTTTCCGATACTGCCATTGAGTGCCGTCTTTCATTGCTACGATTCTCACAATTTTTTCACCTTTGGACATTCTTCACGTGCACGTCGAATTGGAGTCACCACGACGTCGTTACTTTTCTTTCCCTCCCTCTTTCTTCTTTCCTGCCCCCTTTGCACCTCTCTTCGGCCCAATGAGGCTTCCATGACCGTCGCATACCTGTCCACTTCACCACCACCGCAATGGACGGCGAACGCGACCGGCTGGTGGCCATTCTGCGGCACAAACTGACTGAGCTCGAGTCTCGCGTTGTTGCCTACCGCCGTGACCGTGCCGACGAGTTCCGCCGCTATGCCGCGGATCTGCTTGAGCCCGAGTCTGATGAGATGGTCGCTGCCGTGTCTGGCATGATCAATGGACCCGATACTGGCACGGCTGAAGAGCACTCGGCCCTCTTCCCCGGCTTCATGGACGCTGGCGACGATCACAATATTCTGACAGCCCCCCAGGTCTACCGGGGGCCAACACTCCGGGCGGCATCACCACCCCCGGTGCTCTACCACACATCTGGCATCCCCAAAGAGGGTCCGCGTCGGCCACCGTCGCCCGCTCACCACCGCAGACACGAAAACGATTTGCGTGGTGTTTTTACACCGCCGTTTCTCCCGCTTCTTGGCACGCCGCCTACCGATCGCTGGGTAATGAAGAGCCCATCACCCGTGAACGACGTCGCCGGAAAGAGTTCCAGTACATCTGGGACCGCATCTGGTGCCACTTCTGGTTCAGTATCCGGAACAGTGTCTGGCCTGTCTTCCACTGATGCTGCTACTGCACCTTCTTCCACCAATCCCGAGCCAGGCCACGCCCCAGAGGCCTCTGCAACCCCTGCTGCAACAACGCCTGCAGGAACAGCGGCTCTGACGTCATCGACGTCATCGCCACCATCCACCCTGCAGGGCACACCGGCACCACCATCGCCGCTGGCCGCCCCAGTCGCAGCGCAACCAAAGCTTAAGAGCGCGTTGCGTCGGTCAGCAAGCGGCTCATCGCTCTCGTCTCCTACTCGCTCTGGCGCAGGAAGTCCCTCCCAGTCCCAGGCCCAGACGTCGCCTCCACCGCCACGGCACGTTCGCTTCACATTTGGTTCTGAAGAAGTGCTGCCAACGTCATCACCGCCGAGCGAACCTGTCCAGGACCTGTCTTGGTTGATGCACGACGATCATAGCGGATACTCGTACGACAATTACGACGACTACGACGACGACAAGGTCTACCAGGGAACTAAGCAGCACCCCATTCTTCTGCCATACGAGCCACTGCATTCTCAAAGTCCCGACGCGACGATAGTCGACGAGCTGACGACACCCCTGTCCCCCCGTCCGACAGGTGACTCATCGACAACCTCGAATCTTCCTGGAGAGCAATCGACTGCTTCAGCAACCGCGTCTGCATCCACACCTGCATCGGCATCATCATCTGCGTCGGAAGACAAAGCGACGGCACACGCTGCCCACGAGGCTGCCGACGAGTTCCAGCCTCACGTGCTTCCTTCGGAAATCCCCGAAATGACTTCAACAGACGACACTTCCTCGGCTCCCTCTGCCTCAGTGCAGCCAGCGCCGCGTCCGCCACCGCCACGTCGCCGTAGTAGCAAGATTTTAGACGACGTTGACGATGACGAGATTGGCGTGCCCCTGACGCGCAAGATCTCATCATCCGACAAGCTTCGCGCCCTCTCCAAGATGCCACTCGAGGACCCGTCTATGTGGACAGTTGTCAACCCGCAAGCCGACGCAGCTGGGGCCAATGGCAATGCGCCTACCGTCAACGAGATCATTGCCACGCACAGCCAGCTGCACCCGCCGCTCGTACTCCCGGGTAAGGAGAGCAGCAGCAGCGCACGCGACGACGTTGACGAGGTTGTCGGCCAGGAGGACAGCAGCTCGGACAGCTCTGACGACGACTACGATGATGATGGCGACGATGACGAGTACATTGCCATGCGCCCGTCAAAGAAGCATACCCCGACAGCCGTGGTACCTAGCTTGTCACCCACGGAGACACGGGGCGTTCTCAAGATGAACGGACCTTCCACAGAAGCTGTTGGCGCGAGGCCGCAGGTGACGGTAGAGATCCAGCATGTCAACGTCGCGCCCAAGCACGAGGACGAAGACGATTTCTTTGCATTCGAAGGGGACGGTGACGATTCCATTGGCTACCCGCTGTCACGCGTCAGCAAGTCCAACGCGCAGTTTGACGAGGAGGACGATGACGATGATGACCACGTCGACCATGACGCCCACGATGATGGGAAAAAATCCAGTGACGACGCTCAGCCAATCACCAAGGATCACACGGATCACAAGGATTCCAAGGACCACAAGAACGAGCCCCTAGTCGACGACAATGTGCTGTTGGCCAAGGAAAAGGCTGCTCTCGGTATCGGCACCGACAACCTCGACTCTGACAAGCTCGTCTTCAACCACCGGTCGATTCTTGGTGCTGCCACGGGCGGCAACGACGGTACCGGCGCGACACCGCCCTCGCCGGCTGCTGCGATTGCTGCTGGCGCCATGTCGGTCGGCTCTTACCGCGGCAAGCCTCTCGAGCTCTTTAATGTTGTCAAGGACCCGCGTGTCCTACAGGAAGCCGCCAAGTTGGGCGAGCTCAATACGTTTGTGGGCAGCATCCACGACGCCCCGGCTCCCTCGACCATGGCCGAGTTTTCAAGCCTAACGGGCGCCGACAAGACGAACCTACTGTCAGGCACACCGAGAAGTCTGACAGAGCGGCTTGCCATGGAAGATGCACGAGCTTTTCTTTCATCACCGGAACGGAAGTAAGGGTACATTGTTGTGAGGAAGGGGGTATTGGCGTTTGGTTTTTATTTGCAGGACGTGGTGGCTTTCTTCTTTTTTTCTTGTTCTTTTCGTTTCGATTCTCATTTCTGCCTACGTTTCACCTCATGCCCTTCTCCCCACGTTTTCCTAATCCTCTTACATTTTGATCGTCATAGCATTTGAATTCCTCAGCGAACTGGTTTTACTCGTACGGTACACTGCGAGTTGATAGAAAATTTGAGCAATCGAACAATACATTAAAGCATCCCTCGTCATAAAATGATTCCTTCATTAGTAGTTTTTTTTTTTGAAAAAAAATATTTTTGGCCCTGTAGCGCTTTCGCAGGGGCGCCGGTTGTACAAGGTACGATGTACTCGTAGGTACCACTTACAGTGAGTCAGAGCAACGGAGTACCTCCCCAGCTACAATTGAGCCTGGATCGCGCCTTCCAGTCGTGCACGCTTTTTGGGGGGGCAAGTGGCCTGGACCGTGGCGGGGTTGTGATTTGCCATTCGCCAGCGGTACCGCCAGCGGTTTCCCCCAGGCGCCAGTGAGGTCAGCCGGTCGCACCTTCCTCGACATACAAAACTGCCATTTGTTATCTTTTTTTTTTGCGCTGTGAATTTTAGGATTTTTGCTCTCTGACGAGGAAAGAGTGACCCATAGCCAAAGACCCACGTCTCCTTGTCAGCCCAGCATCGAAAACATCCCGGCCACGATTGGTGTGTGTCGTCCATTTATTTGTGCCTCATCCAAAGCGTCCCACTGACAGTCCATTGATCCGCCCGCCACTCAGCTGAGAGGATTACCCAGTGCCTACATAGTACGAACTTGGACAACTCGAGCCGCCCCGACAATCCATCTCTCTCTCTCACATTCTCCCTGGCAAGCATATCTTTTTCCACTTTTAGTGATCGCCTCCCTCTATTCATTTACGGTGGAACAGAACCTATTTATCCAAGTATTTCCCAAAAATCTTTCGACGTCGGCCAGCCAGTCTACCTAGCTCTACCGTGTAGACGTGCCGCCCAGATCCCTGTCTACTTTCCCTGCCCCTCCGGTTGACCACGACTGCTCTCGAGAAGAGCAAACTACGCTGGCGCCGTCTCTGATTCCCCCGACGTCGCAAGAAAAGGCCGACAAGACGAGCAAGACTCGAGATCTTGGCAAGCCCGACATTGACATTGACACCGCCACCGACGGCATTGACGACATCGACCGCATCGAGCTGTTGGCGCTCTCCGAGACAGTAACGCCCGGTGACGCCCTCTTTGACCCGAGCCGCACGACTACGACGATTGTCACGAGCCTGCCCGTGACCCTCGACGCCCCGACCACCAACGGCCGCGCCAGCGACAGCGACGACGACTTTCACGCATACTACAGCCGCGACGAAGACTCTGACGGGGCCCGCCGACACCGCCGCCACCGACAGCGCCCGTCCGCCTCGTCGTTTACGTTTTCGCGCATCTCCGACGACCCCTACGCGCGCCTTTACCGCCGCCAGCAAGCACCTGCCCGGCCGACGACGACCGTGTTTGGCCTGCCTAGCCGGCCGCCGACGTTTGCGCACTTTCGCATCTATCCCACTCCCGCCGGACGGGCCGAGCACCGCGGCGAGTCCGTGATCCAATCCGAAATGGACGGCAAACGGCAACTCAACTCGTTCCAGCAGCTGGAGAAGCTGGGCGAGGGTACCTATGCTACAGTGAGTGCAGACGGAACCATTTCATTCTCAATGAATGCTTTGAATTTTTTTTTTTAATTGAACACGGGCCATTCTGACCACCCCACCCCCCTTAGGTCTTCAAAGGTCGTAACCGACACAATGGAGAGTATGTCGCTTTGAAGGAAATCCATCTGGACTCTGAAGAAGGAACGCCGTCGACAGCGATCCGCGAGATCTCGCTCATGAAGGAGCTCAAGCACGAAAACATTGTTGCGCTGCACGATGTTATCCACACGGAGACGAAGCTGATGCTCGTGTTTGAGCACATGGACGGCGATCTGAAAAAGTACATGGACACGCACGGCGACCGGGGCGCGCTCAAGCCGCAGCTGATCAAGTCGTTCATGTACCAGCTGCTGCAGGGCATCAACTTTTGCCACCAGAATAGAGTACTGCACCGCGACCTCAAGCCCCAGAACCTGCTTATCAACGGTAAGGGACAGCTCAAGCTTGGTGATTTTGGCTTGGCGCGCGCCTTTGGCATCCCCGTCAACACGTTCTCCAATGAGGTGGTCACGCTCTGGTACCGCGCACCGGACGTTCTGTTGGGCAGCCGGACGTACAGCACTAGCATTGATATCTGGTCCGTGGGTTGCATCATGGCCGAGATGTACACGGGCCGCCCGCTCTTCCCCGGCACGACCAACGAGGACCAGATGATACGGATCTTCCGCCTCATGGGCACGCCTAACGAGCACAGCTGGCCGGGCATTAGCCAGCTCCCCGAGTACAAGCCGACCCTGGCGCGCTATAACGCGCAGGACCTGCGCAGCATCCTGCCGCAGATCGACCCCGTCGGAATAGACCTCCTTCGCAAGCTGCTGCAGCTCCGCCCCGAGATGCGCATCAGCGCGCAGGATGCTCTGCAGCACCCGTGGTTCAACGACCTCTTGCAGCAGCAGAAGTCGGCCATGCTCCAGCAGCACCAGCAGCAGCAACACCAGCAACAACAACAGCACCAGCAGATGGCCGCGGCAGCACAGCATGCTGCCGCCCAGCAGGCGCAACTGGCCGCCGTGCAGAACGCACAAGCTATGGCTGGATCGCACGCTGCCCAGCAAGCAGCCGTGGCCCAGGCCCAAGCACAAGCCCATGCTCAAGCCCATGCTCAAGCCCAAGCGCAAGCCCGCGCTCAGGCACAGGCTCAGGCACAAGCTCAGGCGCAAGCGCAAGCTCAAGCCCAAGCTGCCATGCAGCAGGGCCAAGCTCACGGAGCCTATGGCCAGCACCCCGGTGCCGCCCCCGAGCCGTCGTACGAGTACTAGCGGTCTGCTCAGAATGCGGGTGAAGCGCAGCCACAGACTGTGTGCCCACGAGACTTGGAGAGCCGGATGTTGATGCCTCCACCGCCTCGACCAGGTCGTCGTGCGTCTCACAGACCTTGGCCTCCCCTCTGAGACAGAATTATATGGTGGCCATGGGAGTCAAGCTTATATGCTTTTTTTTTTGTTCTTGACACAAAACTCTTTTTTTATCCTTTTGCTCTACCTCTTTTCCTCTTTTCTTCTTCTTCTTGCTCCTTGTCTTGCGCTGCTTGTTATATTGTTATTGATATCGTTTTGCGTTTTGCGTCTCTTGTTTGCACTTGCATCCTCCCCTTTTGTTTTGTGGATTATGCATCATTATTATATCTTGTCAAAGTCTCGGGTAAACACAGCATCCAGCTAGGTAATTACAAAAAATAAACATTCCATTGATAAAAAGTTTTTTTGCAGTGTCCAAACTCCGTATCTGTCATATGAATTATGCCGCCGCTGCTACTGGGCCCTCGCCACCGGGCACCAACTGGATTGTCAGCAAAGAAAGGTCTTGCATACACCGGCCAAATATCTGTCGTACCATGCAAATGTTGTTTCCGTTGAGGAGAATCTTGGGAAGTTTTGTCTGGGTGCCAGAGTAGTCACTAGAACGGTAGAAAAAGGAGTTAGAAAGGGCGTGTCATTGTCGTTTTGGCCAAGGCCGACGGGCGACATACAACTCCGTCACGTCCTCGAGGACCATGTCTAAATAGTTAGCAAGCGAATGCAGCAGCAGTGGTTATTGAGGGGCAGGCGACACTTACTGACATAGTCGTCAAATCCGACGAGCGTTCCGCTGAATTCTAGGGCTGTTAGAGAAAGGAGGAGGGTGTAGCTGTTGAGGGTACCCAACGGGCAAAACATACCGCGCTCGCCCTTCATGACGACCCATATCCGCGAGCCGACACACTTGTCAATGAGTTCTAGAGGGGTGTCAGCAGAAGGAGCACACTTGAAAGGGAGTCGCGTACGGCAGACGGAAGCTCGTTGTCGTGTCGCTGTGTCGCTGTGCCGTTGCGTCGTCGTCGAGACACTTCATTGACGCACCGAGAGGGAGGAGTTGCGACGCCATGGCCGCAGTTGGTTGTGCTGTTGAGAGATCGAGGGTACGAAGACTCGAGTGTCGTCTGTTCGGTGTCGCGTCGTCGTGTCGTCAATGGCTGTACGGTATCTGCTATGGCCGTCCTTGGTCTTGTCGTTTTGTCGATGCTGTCGCGGTCGTCATGAAAGGACGTCAAGGCCCCACTACAGACACCAGGCGCAAAGCAAGAAAGCGTATTACATAATCACATGCAAATGGAAGGAAACGAGGAAAGTGAAGCACTCATTTCGCAAGTGTATTTCTGAAATGCATATTTCACTGGAAACAAAACTACTCTACAGAAGTGAAGCATTATGGGCGACTAAAAAAAGTAATTGACTCATTGAACAGTCTCACTCGCAATCAATGGACATCAAAATCCTGCCTACAAAAAATTGGCAAAAAAAGACAAATTCCGAGGGCATGAGGGTGATCGAAACCCTGACCTAGGGATCTGCAATCCCTCGCTCTACCACTGAGCTACACGCCCGAGACAAGTCGTAATTTGTTTTGAATTGCCACTGCAGATGCGGTATTTATAGAGACGCACGGATTGTGTGCGGTTAGCGGACCAAGGTACAAGGGTACTGGCCCACCGTCTGTACTACCAGGTACCTATGCTCACTTTCCCGTACTCCCCGACCCGTGCCTGGTTCCTGGGGTTCGGGCAGACCGGTTATTTGCGACGCGACGCGATCTGGACAACGGCGCGATCAAGTGTCCTTTTACTGCTCACTCACGTTAAAAAAAAGGGGGTGAGGTAGGCAATGAAGGGTTTACCTTTCGACGCTGAATTTCTCCGCGTCACTGTCTAATTGCATGATTTATTAGGAAGGCAGTCCGTTTTGGGAAGGGGGAAGCCCATATGATTGAACCCAACTGGGGAAAGAAGAGAGTGAAAAAGGGAAGGAGCTCTCGTACTCCGTAAAAAGGAAAACGGGCAGGCGCGCTGGCTCGCGAATTCCCCACATTCATCAGAGCCACCCACACCCCCTTTCTGTCTTTCTCGCCCACCGCATCCCACAAACTGGGGGGTTACGAGGAACCGCAGAGCGACCCAGCGACCACTTCCCTGCCTCCTGCAAGCACGCCCGTTCCTCCTTTTTTGTTTCGGTGTCTTGTCTTTCGGGTTTTGTTGCGCAACTGAACTGACTGAACTTGCTGTCTGTCTCGGAGACGGCTTTTGCTTATAAGCAGTTTATACACGGGCTTTTATTGACCGTGCACCTCTTTTCTGCCTTCGCTCACATGTCCAAGCGCAGCCTCGCTTTTGCGCGTGTTGACAAGCTTACCATTGGATCACAGCTGGAGAGACAGCAACATCGAGACCAGACTCGACAACGACCAACCTCAACCAAGTCTTGCTTTTGCATTTTGCGGGCGGGACGGACTCGCATGGCGTCGCAGCACGTGCCGCCCCCGGGCTGGAACCTGTGGCGCCCGGAGAACGGCATCATCTTTCATCGGCGAGCGTCGGCACCGGCGGCCTACTCGACATTCCGCGCAGTGCCACGAGGAGGAGGAGGAGGAGCGGGAGGAGGACATGCACCATTAGACCACCTGGGCCGGCCAGCGGCCGTGCCACATTCGACAACACAGCCGTCTCTGCAGCACTATACGACGGCGGCAGCCCAGCCTTACGATGGACCAGATGTGCAGGATGCACAAGGATCGCCAACATGGGCGAGCGAGGAGACACAAGTTGCCACGAGCGCAAAGGAAGAGCCATTGGATCCTCGTGCGGACGACGACGAGGAAGGGCAGCAGCAAACACAGGAGCAGAAACTGCAGAAACAGCAGCAAGAACAAGATGGCCGCGTTCTCCCTGCAGAGACAGACCTTGACTTTCAGATGCCTCTGGATATCTTCCGGGCCGCACGAGAAGCCGAGCCTGGATCGCCAGGGTCGTACTGGTCGTACGCGCTCTACCGAGACCGCAACGACAGCGAGAAGCGCATCAAGGTGCACTACTGCAAGAGCCGGCACACGACGGAGCGCGTGTGCCAGCAGTACTTTATGGATGAGCCGCTGCTCGGCTTCGATCTCGAGTGGGTACCGCAGGCCACCAAGGCGCACGGCCCGCGCGTCAATGTCTCTCTCATCCAGCTGGCCAGCCCGACGCGCGTTGGCCTCTTCCACGTGGCCCTCTACCCGTCGGCCGACAACAGCGACCTCGTGGCGCCGTCGCTGCGCAAGATCCTGGAGAGCGCCGACAGCATCAAGGCTGGCGTGTACATCAAGGGCGACTCGACACGGGTGCGCAACCATCTGGGCATCAACATGCGCGGCACCTTTGAGCTGAGCCACCTGCACCGGCTGGTCAAGTACTCGGCATCGGGCGAGACGCAGTTCATCAACAGGAAGCTCGTGTCCATGGCCTCGCAGGTTGATGAGCATCTGCATCTGCCCATGTACAAGGGCAGTGATGTGCGCGCGAGCGACTGGATGAAGCCGCTGGACATGGATCAAATCATATGTATGTTTTTGGGCGAACATCACATCGTTTTCTGCCTTTCCATCTCTTTTGCCTCCTGTCCATTGCTAACAAACAAGACTCTTCGTCGGATGCGTATGCGGCCGTCCAGCTTTTCCACGTTCTGGAGAGAAAGAGACTGCAACTAGACCCGACGCCGCCCAGACCGGCCTTTGCAGAATTGAATATGCCCATTCAGCTGGGCGAAGGAGTGGTAAAAAAGACTAAAGAGCCCAAGGCGCAAACCAAGGCAGAGCCAAAGGGAGATACAAAGGGGGCCATAGCCACTGCCACAGCCATAGCCATAGCCACAGTCACTGCTACCGACACATCGCCTCCTGACTCTACCAACGGCAGCATGTACCCAACACTGTCGGCAGAGCTGCTCGCCGAGGCCAACGGACACACGCCTGGCACGGTCGCGACGGCATCGAGCAGTACAGTCGGCTCGTCGCCCAAGTCGCAAAAGACCCGAGCACGAAAGGCCAGGCCAAAGACGGCCAGGACGGCCAGCACCACCGGCACGACGACGGGGACGACGACGCCAGATCTGCCCAAGGATCCGCGCATCGAAGCGGCCGACGGCTGGCTCGCGCGGTACCGTGCCTCTGGACGTTCGGTGATTGCGCGGCCGGCAGCTCTGCGCGCCTACTATCTGTGGTATGCGCACGGTGACCTTGACCCCGTGACGCTGGCCGGGGTGCTGCGGCAGCCGCCACTGCAGCTGAACACGGTTGTCAGCTATGTGCTGGATGCCGTGCGGCTGGAGCATCTGCCGTATCAGCGGGAGCGTCTCAAGATGGAGCTGCTGGAGAGGATGCCGCACAGTCTGCGCATGTCCAAGTATGGCGGCCTGGCGAGGTCGTGCGGCTACAAGAAGGAAGCGGAGGTCAAGCCGCAAGACGAGCAAAGAAAAGAAGAGACGACGGAAACGGACAAGACGGGACACTGAGATGCATGAGTTTATGTAGTACGAGGAATGCCTTGATGATATACCCTGAGCAATATGCCCTCTTCTATCAATGCAAAGAATGAAATATAAAATACAAACGGAAAAAAAAAATCAAGTAAAACTCCAATTTTCGCAAGTTACCACATGAAAACAAAGAGAGAAAAATATGCAATAGAAATTGAAAAACAAATCGCTCCTTTTTTTTTCTTTTCATTTTCCTTTCTTTTTTTTCACGACGACGCAACAACATCGCGCCCGCGGTTGATCTGCACGCGCTTGTCCTCGCCGCCGCTGACGATACCCCAGGTCTTGTCCCAGGCCACGTCAAACACCTTGACGCCGTCGCCGGCCATGGGCCGCCGCTTGCCCTCGCGGCCCTCGCGGTCAATGACGTAGACGGCCTCGCTGACCGACGTCATGGTCGTCTCCTTGCTGGTGTTGTTGCTGTCGTCGCCGCCAGCAGCCACCTCCTCGTCGACGGCCTTGCGGCTGCTCCGGAGATCCCAGACGCGGCACGTGCCGTCGTGCGAGGCGGAGACGAGCGAGTACTCGTTGTCGGGCGCGGCGGCCAGGGCAGCGACCTTGTTGACGTGGCCGCGCAGCGTCATGACGGCCGTCGTGGCCACGGACGCGCGCGGGTCGACCATGACGACGTTGCGGGCGGCATTGCCAGCGGCCAGCAGCTTGGCGGCGGGACCAGCGCGCATGGCAGCGAGGGACAGCAGCGCGTGCGACGTGGCCACCGACGACACGACCTGGCCCGTCGTGAGGTCGAGCGTGGCCAGCGTGTGGTCCTGGCCGGCCGAGTAGGCCACGGTGCGGTCCTTGGGGTCAAAGACGGCCGCCGACGCGCCGCCGCCGCCGTTCTTGTGCGCCTGGACGAGGGCGAGGGCGCCGCGGCGGGGGATCGTGGACGCCAGCTTGCGCTTTTTCGAAGCGGACGCCGAAGAAGAAGAAGAGGAAGCGTCGGCGGCGCCGGGGAGCAGATTTTCAGGAGCAGCGGGGGCCGTCGACTTGGACACGGACCAGAGACCGACCTGGCCGTCGGCCGAGGCCGAGAGAACACGCTTCGAGCCGAGGTCGACGGCCAGCGAGTCGACGCTGCCCTTGTGGCCGTAGAGCTCGAGGACGGGCGTCAACGAGTCGGTGCTGTTCTCGCCGTGGCTGTCGCCCGCCTCGAACTTCCAGATGCGCAGCGTGCGGTCGAGACTGGCCGAGGCGATCTGCGTCGCCGAGACGAAGCGGGCCGCCTTGACCGCGGCCGTGTGGCCGGCGCCCTGGGCCGTCACCTCGCCCGACGCATTCCACACGCGCACCAGACCGTCGTACGAGCCCGACAGCAGCCGGCGGCCGGCCGCCGTCACGTCGGGCGACACGTCCACGGAGCTGACCCAGTCGTCGTGCTGGAAGCTGGCCTCGAAGACGGGGGGCACCAGACTGCGCACGTACTGCAGCACCACCGTCGTTTCGGACGACACGCCATTGTCGCGCAGGTAGTCCTCGAGTGTCGATGTCAGAAAGGCGCCGTCGACGAGAAAGTCAAAGGGAACAGGGCGCTCCGTCGCCAGCATCGACTCCGAGTTGAGAATGCGCGAAAGGCCATAGCGACGAATGTCGGCCGGAACAATCAGCTGCCGTTTCGACTCGGGAAGCTGGAGCGCCGCATCGCTCTCGCTCGTCGTGAAAACGACCTTGATCTGTGCCGTCGAATCGATATCCATTGTGTTGTTGTTGGGGGGGGAGCTGAAGGGGGAAATTGGTGTATCTTACTCCGTATGTGCTCCTCTACCTCCTCGTTCGTCTCGAATTTCTGCGTTGGATTTTTAGAGCCAACTTTTTTTTTGCTTATCTTATCGCAGACAGCCTCGCAAAATGGAAGTCGCAAAGAGCTTGGTATCCACCCAGCCTTGCCCCGCAAAAAAGGGGTCCCCCGCCAATGGCTTTTCACGCGCGCCAACGTTCTGGTTTTTTAGTGGCCGCCGCCGCCCTTTTTAGATGGGATGGCCCTGAAGCGGGACCCAAAGACGCGACGGGAAGGCGCGTTCCAGCAGTACAGCAGCTCTTTCTCTCTCTTGGAGCGCAACGCAACTACTCGCACGAATCAGGAAGGCGCGACACTGGGAGCAAGCTTGCCTAAAAACAGCCACATATATCACGACACCGACACGAACGACGACGTCACCACCGAATAAAAAGCACACCACAACTACGACACCGGTTTGAATACAACATAATCATCCCCGCTGCTTCTTACTACCCCCCTCC
Organism: Intubia oerlemansii; assembly: GCA_020002355.1. NCBI lineage: Eukaryota > Fungi > Ascomycota > Sordariomycetes > Ophiostomatales > Ophiostomataceae > Intubia > Intubia oerlemansii. The sequence continues at coordinate 12,760 of JAGKRZ010000275.1, forward strand.
CGCCATCATGGTATCGCTCGACGCTGCCAAGAGCCTGCTGGCCAAACCACTGTATGTCAAGGCGACGTCACCAAAATGAGATTTGAAAAAAAAAGGAGAATAAAAGATTGAAAGGAACATGCACAGGAAGATGAAGTACATGGAAAGGCAGTGCTGACAACCCCCCTTTCTTTCTTCCCTCAGAGCCTCCCATGCACCCCCCGAACGCGCCCAGACAGCGTACCATCCGCTGCACAACTTTGCCCTTCCGCACGGCCGCCAGTACCAGCAGCAGTTTGGCGACATGTACTTTTTGCGCCTGACCAAGATCAAGCCGGCCGTCGAGGCCGTGGCGGAACAGACGTTTTCCGGCATTGTCGTGGGCGGCGAGCAGGCGAAAAAGGTGGAGCGCGTGCTGGACGTGCGGCAGGGCGAGCTGTGCTGGGTGACGGGCACCGTGTACATGGACATGCCCTACAAGCCGAGCGTGCTCGAGGACGTGTCCAAGGACAAGCTGCTGTCCAAGCCGCCCGAGATCAAAAAGTACATTCCGGACGACGACGACGACGTGCTGGCCGAGGGCCGCGGCAGCGTGGCCATCATGCTCGAGGACGACTCGGGCCGCATCCGCCTCGTGGGCCAGGCGCTGCGGTCGGTCCTCTTGGTGACGGGATGCATTATCGGAGTGTTGGGCACGGAGAATGAGAATGGCGAGCTCGAGGTGGCCGATATCGTCTTTCCCGACCTGCCCGAGCAGCCGGCGCGGTGGTCGTTGTCTGCAAAGGAGACAAAGAAGGAGGAGAAGGAGGAGAAGGATGCAGCGGGGGCGGCCTCTGGCAAAAAGATTGCTGTCGTGTCCGGTCTTAACTTTTCCGGGCCGCAGTCGTCCTCGGCCGTGGAGACAGCGCTGCTCCTTGAATTCCTCCTGGGCGAGTCACTATCATCAGACTCGCAGCAGCAGCAAGACGTCGCCCAGATCAGCCGACTCGTCATTGCCGGCAACTCGATTGCCCCTGCATCCGCCACCACAAACGGCGACGACGCCGACGCACCATCCGCACCAGAGACACAGAAAAAGTACGGCTACGACAGCAGCAGCTACAACCCGGTCCCCAGCAAGCTGCTCGACCAGTTCATCGCCGAGCTGCTGCCCTCCATGCCCGTGACGCTGATGCCCGGCGAGCACGACGCCGCCAATGCCAGTCTGCCCCAGCAGCCCATCCACCCGGCCATGTTCCCGCAAGCCCGGCTGTATGCTTCGGGAGAGCCCGAGACCCCTAGCTGGTTCGACTCGGTCACCAACCCGTGGGATGGCGAGGTCGAGGGATGGCGCGTGCTGGCCACGAGCGGCCAAAATATTGACGATATTCAAAAATACCTTCAGGCCAACGACCGCCTGGGCATGATGGAGGCCACCTGCCGCTGGCGCTGCTGCGCGCCCACAGCGCCCGACACGCTGTGGAGCTATCCCTACCAGGAGGACGACCCGTTTGTCATTGACCATTGTCCGCATCTCTACGTGGTCGGCTCGCAGCCCGAATTTGGCACCCGTCGCATCACAGGGCCCAGCGGCCAGTCTGTGCGGCTTGTCAGCGTGCCGGCCTTTTCAGAAACGCGCGAGGTCGTACTCATCGATACAGAGACGCTTGAAGTGTCTTGTGTAAAGATTGGCAAGGAGTGAAAAAGGAGAGGGGGGAGAGGAGGAGGAGGGGCGTATGTCATTTCTTTGTTTTCTGGACACGGCACAATGGGCGGCGGCGGCTCTAGATCCTTCAAGTTTTTATTTGGCATGAGCTATGACGAATATATAATTCAAATTTATATCAAAAGAAAGCATATTCAAAAGGAAACACCCCTAGCCCCCTCCCCTCCCCCATGAGAGAGACTGCACAAAGCTGCCTCACTTCCACGGTGGAAGACCGGTGTCTCCTCCACAGCCGCTGATATGTCCAAAGTAGTTGAGATGCGCCGCGACGTCCATCGACGGATGACCGGCATTGCACGTGTAGTTTTCGGAGCCCGTGCACACGGTGACGTCCTTGGCGCTGTAGATCTTGCCTCCGGGAACATAGCCGTCAACGGCCATCTGGCCTGGCCGGCCGCCTCCGTGCATCCAGTACTCGGGACTCGTGTGTCGGTACATGAAGAAGCCGCCCGGCGGAATCTGCGGGACGGGATCGTCTTGGTGCGTCACGCGGTAATGGGCAACCCGGCCGGGGACCTGGTTGCTGACGTACGTCGTAAACACCTCGTTGCCGACGCGCGGGCTGCCGTACGTGTAGAGCTCGAGAGGGACGCCCTCGTCGCGCAGCTCGGCCGCCGCCAGCGTGGCGATGGCGCCGCCGAGCGAGTGGCCGGTGACGACAACAGTGGCGTTGACGTTGGCGTTGGCCATCTCGGCCGTCTCGGCCGTCTGGTTGCCTTGGTGGTGCTCACTGAGTGCAGCATGGACGGCCGCCAGCGTCTCGTCTCGCAGGGCCAGCCAGCCCGAGGCAAAGCCCGTGTGCAGGAGACACAAGAGGCCCATCTGCCCGGCGAGGTGCGACGACAAGAACATGCCGCACGGAGCAAAGCTGAGAACGACGTCCAGCAGCGCATTGCGGACCGACGTCGTGCCCCGGAACGACACGACAATCTCGTTGGCCGTCGGATCGTACCCGACAAAGCCCACCAGGTCGAGACTGGTCGTCTCGATGGACGAGCCCAGCGTCGCCAGCACCGTGGCCCCGTTGTCCGTCACATTGGGGCAGATGTCGGGCGCTCCGGATCCCGTGCAGCGGACGCGCGAGCCCACTGCCACCTCGCTGTTGCAGTAGGCAGCACCCGCCCACTGTGCATAATGAGCAAAGCGGTCGACGTCGGCATCCATCCGGAGGGTCGAGTTGTTGCTGGCTATAGCAGCAGCTGCGACCGGTGAGATGGCTGCTGCGAGAAGAGAAAGTGAAAAGTAGAGAGACTTCATTGTAATGGTGGCGATGATGTGAGCTTTTTTTTTTTTTGAAATTCAAAGCAGCACGGCAAAACCCATGGCATCCGTCATGAGGCTTATATAGTTTCTATCGTAATAATGGAAGCTCTGGAGAGGGAATTCAAACATTGCCTCCCATGCAGCCAAGTAAATCAAACACCGCCCTTCTTTCATTCCTTTCCGCATATACCCCTCTGACAACTCGATCTGCGACCATCCATTTTGTTTTTCTCTCATCTCCGTCCTGCGTCGTGGTTCCTGGCCACGGTTCGTCTCGGGTTGCACAGTCTCGGACCATTCCGCTGTCCTGGTACCCTAACCCCTGAGTCGATCAGGTACAGCAGTCACCAGTCTGGGTAAGGATTCAATGAATGTCTTTGATAGAACTGTTGTTTACTTGCTCATTTTTTGCAACGACTCTAGCCAGGGAGTCGATGTCGTCGTCATCTAGTTAAAAGGACCATCTGGTGGAGTAAGTGGCCAATACAACACGAGATGTAGCTGAGAGAATTCACATTCTTATGAACTGTCTGTGCATTGTGGCAAAATAGCATCTCGACATAAACAAGAGGAGGCAAACGGAACAGAACTGAACTGAATTTTATTGGAAAAGAAGCTCCTACACTTGGGGCTTGCCAAATACCCAAGGTAGGTAGCGGACAAATTGTGCTCAAACAAGAGCGAACTATGCAGACGCTGGTCGAGCTGAGATCGACAGTCGTCGTTGCAAGTATCCAAGCATATTCTCTATATGATTTGCACTCAACTGCGATCGACACCGGGACAGAGTTTCTCTGTACACCATGATATCGGCAACGTACAACCAAACACCCTCTCGGATTCGCAAAATATCGGTAATATGAGAAGTGTGCTACACAAAACACGCAGACCTCTCAGAAGCTAGGTTGGGTGCCGTCCTTTTTTTCGGTCTCAATTCAAATACCTCGCAGATCATGCATGGGTTGCACGAGGCAGCCCATCTGACTGTCGACTCCCCGATACCTCCAGCTTTAATGCACCCTCCTTCTGATCGCTGATTCCCATTGCATGGTCTCTCGTTTCCTTTTTTTATTTGGGCATTTTTGTTTCTTTTTTCTTTTATTCGTTATTCTAGGGCGTTGGGTACTATAATTCATGCCTCTTTAAAGTTCCTCGACCGTCGTCGGCCACCCCTTCCCATCTTGTATCTCCCTTTCACGCAGACAGCTTCTTGCGGCCCTTGGCCCGCCGCCGTGCCAGCATCTTGCGACCCTTCTTGGTCCTGACGCGGCTCAAGAATCCGTGCCGCCGCTTCTGCACCAGCCGCGTGGCGCCCGCCATCGTCGGACGAGGTCCGCACCGGATCTGGCTCGCCAGGCCCGACAGCGCCGGGTGCCGAGAGATGGACATGGCGCATACAACATCCGCCTCTGCTCCTGCCGATCCTGCTCCTGCTGCTGTTATTGATGCACCAATCCGTGACGCTGCCGGCGCCGAGCTCTGTGTGATTTGCAGCGGGCGGAAGACGGCTGCCGAGGAGGACGTGGTAGAGGCGAGGAGAGATGTCGGCCGCAGGCGTGGGAGGATCGAAAAGGACCTGGAATGTTAGCGCCTGATCTTTCGTCTGCCGGTCGTTTTCTTTATCGGAATCGTCTCGCTTTGTCTGCCAACCTACCGAGTCTGTGATGCAACGTTGCTGGCTTTGGATGCTGCCCGGCCAGCGGCTGCCGCCGCGCCGAGAGTTGGCCGCGCAAACATGATTTGTGCGTGAATGTGTGAGACGCTTCCGTTACTTTCGTCTGAAATCCGTGTCAAAAGTGTGGCGAATGGCTTGTTGCCGCGGACGTGGTCGCGTGTTGAATCTCTTTTTTTTAGTCGTTGCTCAAAATCTCGAGATTTTTGGCTGCCAAATGGCTCCGAATTTCCTCGCATGTTTTAGCGTCGATGATTGGCCAATGCACTATAAATTATGGGTCCACACAACGTCAGCTCGTCATGACGTCTCATCTTCTCCTTCACGGCAGCTTTCGAATCATCTTTTTGCAAATGACCTCTATTCCCATTTTACATTCGGTTTAAAATACAGCATAAAACGAGACAACAAGAAAGGAAAGCAAGAAAAAATAAACGAGAAAAAAGGTAGAAACCCCCTTATAAACAAAAAAAAGACACCCTCCAAATGCCATCCCCCAATTTACAGCTCATCACGACCCGTCGCGACAGCAGCCTCCGTCTCCTTCTCCTTGCCCTTGCCATCGATCTCACCATCCGCCTCGGCTGCGGCCTCCTTGGGCGCCACCTTCTCGGTAGGCTGCCAGTCCAGAGCCTTGAGACGCTCCGACAGGATCGGGTGCGAAAAGTGGTAGTTAGCAAACAGCCAGTCGGCATCCATCGTGCTCAGGTTCTGGATCTGCAGCTTGATGAGCGAGCGCGCCAGCTCCTGCTTGTAGCCCAGACCGCGCGCAAAGCCGTCGGCCTGGAACTCGTAGCGACGGCTCAGGATGTTCATCAGCAGCTTGATAATCATGTCCATCGGCGCCAGGGCGTCCGAGAAAAGCAGGAATCCGATAATGATGGGCCGGTCCAGAAAGCCAAAGTCCGCGTACAGGCTGTCGTTGTTGATAAAGACCGAGAAGAGGGCAAAGATGTAAAAGAAGTGCGCCTGCGAAATCGCAAACAGACGCGTCGTGTGGCCCAGGCTCCAGTGGCCCAGCTCGTGCGCCAGCACCGCCACCACCTCCTGCGTCTCGCTCTTCTCAATCAGCGTGTCGTAAATCACAATGTGCTTCTTCCACGGCAGTCCGAAAAAGTAGGCGTTGCTGTGCGCGCTGCGGCGGCTGCCGTCAATCACATACAGCTCGTGCAGCGGGAACTTGAGCTTCTTGGCCAGGTCCTCGACCGACGTCTTGAGCTCGCCAGGCTGCAGCGGCGACAGCTTGTTGAACAGCGGCAGAATGGCAACCGGGTAGATGGTAATCATAAAGACTTGCAGGCCAGCTCCAAACAGCCACAGGTAGTAGAAGAAGTGCTCGCCCGTGCGGCGGATGATGGACAGGAAAGCGGCGAGAATCGGAGGGACAAGCGAAAACGTAAGCAGCTGGGTCTTGAGCAGGTCGGTCACAAAGATCTGGGGCGTCTGCTTGTTGAAGCCAAACTTGGCCTCGAGCACAAACGTGTGGTAGATGGAGCCGGGGAGCGAAAGAGCCTGGTTGAGCAAAACCGTCGCAAGAACAAAGACAATACTCTGCGAGATCTCGCCAGAGAAGCGCGCAGGCGCCCAGGCCAGCAGCAGCCGGCCGGAGAGCGTCCACAACTTGGGCAGCAGGTCAAATTGGAAAAAGGCCACGTTTTGGAGCTGGTTCCAGATGCCGTTAATAAACTCAAACTTCGCCTTGGCGCGGCCGTATGCCTGGCTCTTGTCAAACACCTCCTGCGTCACCTCATGCTCGAGAACCTTGGGAGCCTTGGTCTGCTTGAGAACCTGGTATTGACGCAGGGAGAGGAAGCCTTCGAGAAAGTATTGTGCAAGCGAAAAGCCCATAATCAGGCGCTTCCAGGGGAAGGCCGGGCGGTCGAGCAGCCGCGCAAGGTGCTGTAGACGAGAAAAAGAACGAGATGTCAGTAAACATGTCGCGATAGCAACGGGGATGATGCGATCAGAAAAGCAGAAGCTCGGAGAAAAGAGAAGCGAGTTATTTGCGACGCCAAACAAAGAGTGCCATACCTTGAGAAGACCCAGCATCGTTGCGACGGAAGTGGCCGAGAGGAACAAGTTGGCACACAAAAACAAAAGGGGCGATGTCTGTAATGCCGACAGACAGAAGATGCAAGAAGAAGAAAAAAGAAGTCGAGGCGCAAGGCGCAAAAGAGGAGCCAAGAGAGTGCTGACGCCAAAAAGGAAGGTCGTCAGGTGTGGACACACAAGACAGGTGTCTTTCCAAAGGGGAAGAGAAAAAGGGATGCGGGGAGCACTTTCCTCCTCTTCTGTGGCGCCAGACCCAAGGCTGCCTCGAAAATAGGGAGATGTGCAGAAAAAAAAAGAGGGAAGCGGCTACCCAGACAAATTGAAGCCCAAAAACGAGTGAATGGAGTGGGAAGGAGCCGGAAGGGAGACAAGAGTTTCGCAACAATAGCAAGCGGAAGGCGCGTTGCAGCTGCCTGCCCGTTTTGCAAACTGGTAGCGTGGCGCGTCTCGTGGGCCAGTTACCTGCGCTATCCGAACCCAGGCCAGGGGGGTGGCGGCGGGAGGGTTGCGCAAAGGACGGAAGGAGGGGCACTACCAACGCTACAACGCCCAACTGGGAAATTTGCAGCAAGGAAGGTGCTACGGAGATTTCCCATGGGTGCGTCCACGCTCCTTCTCATTCTGTTTTACACGTAAAGTCTTCTCATGCATGATAAAAGGTATCTTGAATGTATTTAATAGGTATCGTCGTAACTTGTATTCCAGTCCTATTTGACAAAACTTGTTTCCAGTTTTCAATCTTTTGCAATCCGCATGTTCGCCTTGACTCTCTCTAGCAGCTCTTCAGTAGTATCGCTGTATTGCGGGTGGAGATCTCTCTAGAATAAAACGACAGGGGTGGTCAGCAGCAGACAATGAAGAATATTAGCATCCTGCCTTCAAAGGGACGTTTCTTTGACCGTTCCCGGGCAATCCCCACGGGAAAAGAAGTTACGTACCGCCGCCAGCCAGCGGCGCACCTCATCGCGCGTCCACATGTCCGGATCTCCCGTCGGGTCCGGCCGGGCGGGAAACATGTCGCCGCCCCAGATGGCCCAGATGGCCACACCGGTAATGAGGCCCGTAAATGCTAGAGAGTGAGTTACAAACTGTGCCTCGATCGCAACGTAACAAAAACACAGGAGAGTGAAGCAGGTACTCACCCCAAAAGGCACTCTGTCGTCACCGAGTTTCTGATTAGATAAGTGCTCCTTGTAAGCTGCCAGAATAAGAAGGAGCGCCCAACATACCTTGGACTTGACAGCCCGATCAATCGGCGTCATGGTTATGCGAATTGTGTTTGAGCTTGGGCTCAAAAGAATGTTGTATATGGTTAAAAGACCAATAAAAGAACAATCGTCGCGGCATCGCGATATGCCACCTGTTCCTACAAGGCAGCCACGAAGCAGTCCCGTCGAGTAGCGTTACATAAGCAACCCGGTCTCGTGAGTATTCACGTGCAGCTTTCCACACAAAAATGAAAAAAATTATTTGGGCGGTGCAAAAATTACGCCAGGAAAAGAGGGTCCCTGCCAAAGCCCATCTCGAAATTTCGCACAGCGCATCGAGGGGACCCCACGACCATCCCATCACCAAATCAACATCCTTACGACGAACCTCTCTTTCCCCGTCAAAAACCCCCCAAACCGTCAAAATGCCTCGCGAAGTTGGTGACATCAAGCAGGTGTGTACAACCCCGGTGTTGGAGATTATGCAGCAAAAGAGCCTAGGCCCTCCAAGATGTTCAGCCTGGAGAATGAAATGCTGACTGGATGCTAGTTCATTGAGATCTGCCGGCGCAAGGACGCGTCTGGTGAGTGAGCCCCGGAAAGAATGATAAAGCGAGAGCACGAAATCACAAATTATACGGCCCGTCAACGTCAATTGGTGTTCCGAGAGTGAGAGGCGACTGGAGGCCGGAGCACAAACGGAACTTACGAGAGCTCGATGCTCGATGCTCGACGGCTTTGCGACGACGACACAACCCACGGACGGCAATTGACGATTGACGACGACGACATGACCGCCCAATGACACCATTTCTGCCATGACTCTCACTTTACCGAACAATTGTCTAACAACGACCAGACGCTCGCATCAAGAAGAACAAGTCGAGCGGCCAGACCAAGTTCAAGGTCCGCTGCAAGCGCAACCTGTACACCCTGGTCCTCAAGGACTCTGACAAGGCCGACAAGCTCAAGCAGAGCCTGCCTCCCAGTATGTTGCACTCGCGCTTATGGTCATCTTATTGTCCACCCGTCCACCCGCTAACACACAACAGACCTGACCTGCACCGAGGTCAGCAAGAAGACCAAGAAGTCGGCATAAACGGCTGGCATCGCTTGGTGCTAGGGAAGGATATCGGATCATCTTGCATGGGTACAAGCAAAACATCCGCTTTGGGCGTTTTTTTTACAACAAAAAAGTGAAAACCGAATAAGAAAAAAATTCAAAAAATCAGAAAAAGAAAACTGTGATATGGCTAAAGCGGAAGAACAATGCAAAACACAACAGACGGATTTTGAAAAGCCCTTTTCGATAACAGCCCAATGGCCGATCTACGACAAGAATTGCACTCTTTTATAGATTCTATTCCAGGTCTACCATTCAAGGAAGCCTTGCCATCTCATAAACTCAATGTCTTGTAGGTGCCGAGATCACAACACACACTATTCCTAGCGGCGACAACATATACAGCGAAGAGCGTATTGCTCTGTAATAAAAAACGACCATTGGCTCGCACCATTCTTTTCATGAGCATGGCATCGTCTGTTGGCGATATCATTGCGAGCATCGCGAGCTTGGCCTCCAATATCGACGTCGAATCTCAATCACGCAGACGGTCACGTTACTCGCTTTGCCGTGGTAGCCGTCCATCGCACCTTCCCTATGACATAGTGTCGCGCAACCCCCCTGCAAAGTGGTCTGATAACTGCAGGTGCGCCCGGCGGCAGCAGGTACAATGTGACGACGCACATATCCAAATACAGCAAGTGACCCAAAATGCGCCGCAAAAGGGGAAGGTGCCAGGGTCATTTAAGCCGCGACTTGTTGGGGCAACCACTATGAAAAAGCGCCGTGAGAAAATGTGCCTTCCAAGTTTGATTTCCATCTTTTGAAAAAAGGAGCAAGAACTCTCACCAACAAGATTACATTTCAAAAGGAAAGAGCGACAAAGCATCAAGCAATTATTTTTATTTTTAGGACGTGCAGCTGCCCCCCTTTAACTCGACCCATCGCCTCTCCTTTCAGCTTTGTGCCACGCGACACGTCTGCGGCCTTAATTTTTGTAGGTCTCGGCGACCACAACGCGCGACCTCACACTCTACGACATTCTGTTTCGTCCACTCCTTGCTATTGTCTAGCTGCATGCGAGCTTTTGCACTCGGCGACACGTTTTTCTTTCTTTTTGAATTTACGCCCTCTTTCGAGCATTGAAACCAGCACAACCAAAACCGACAAAAAAAAAAAAAAGAAGTCACTTTCTCCTTTTGGTGGCCTCCCTTACCCCCCCTTAAACCCGAACTAAAGTAGGCCGCAAAACTATCTTATCGCGCGCGCCGCCCAAAAAAGCGGACGCCAACGGGGCCCTCGTGACTGTCAACGCGCGACGACCTGAGCTGCGCCAAAACACGACTCAGAAAAAAAGTACAGGAGTACAAAAGCGAAACAGCAGAGAGTACAGCCGACGACGTACTAGCCAGATCAGCCAACATGACGAGCGGCATCAACGGGATTCGCCACGACATTGGTCGTCTTAACATCAACCTGGCCGCCGACGACGCCGCCGTCAGCCCCGTTTCTCCCGCAGCGACCGACGTCGACACAGATACCGAGACCAAGCACAGCGCCTCTTCGAGTTCAGCCGCAGCGCGCTACAGAATGAACCGCAAGCAGTCGAGCCCGATGATGCCGGCCTTTATGGTCTCGGCGCCGGGCAAGGTTATTGTCTTTGGCGAGCACTCGGTCGTGCACGGCAAGGTGGCCGTGGCAGCAGCCATCTCGCTGCGCTCGTACCTGCTGGTGACGACACTGTCCAAGTCGAAGCGCACGGTGACGCTGCGCTTCCCCGACATTGACATGTCGCACACCTGGAACATTGACGATCTGCCGTGGGAGATCTTTTCGCGCAAGGACAAGAAAAAGTTTTACTACGACCTCGTCACGGCCCTCGACCCCGAGCTGCTCGAGGCCATCCAGCCGCACCTCACCAACGTGTCGCCCAGAAAGTCGGAGCACGAGCGCAAGGTGCACCAGGCCTCGGCGCTGTCGTTCCTCTACCTCTTCCTGTCGCTCGGCTCGCAAAAGTTCCCCGGCTGCGTCTACACGCTGCGCTCGACCATCCCCATTGGCGCCGGCCTCGGCAGCAGCGCCTCGATTGCCGTCTGTGTCGCCACGGCGCTGCTGCTGCAGCTGCGCACGCTGTCCGGCCCGCACCCCGACCAGCCGGTCGACGAGGCCCGGTTGCAGGTTGAGCGCATCAACCGCTGGGCGTTTGTGGCGGAGATGTGCATACACGGCAACCCGTCAGGTATCGACAACACCGTTTCGACACAGGGCAAGGCCGTTGTGTTCCAGCGGCCCGACCGGACGCAGGCGCCCATCGTCAAGCCGCTGTGGAACTTCCCCGAGCTGCCGCTGCTGCTTGTCGACACGAAGCAGCCCAAGTCGACCATGACCGAGCTGGCCAAGGTCGAGCGGCTCATGAAGCTGATGCCGGCGGCCGTGGACAACATTCTCAATGCCATGGACGCTGTTGCGCGTGGCGCCATTGCCGCCATTGAGGGCACGGCCGAGGACAATGCGGATGCCGACTCGGAGGCCACGGCCAACGTCAATGCCGACGAGCCTGACCAGCTGCACAAGATTGGCCAGCACATGGTGGTCAACCACGGCCTGCTGTCGGCCCTGGGCGTGTCGCACCCGCGGTTGGAGCGCGTGCGCGAGCTTGTGGACCACGAGGGCATTGGCTTCACCAAGCTGACGGGTGCCGGCGGCGGCGGCTGCTCAATTACGCTGATGAAGCCGGATGCGCCCAAGGCCAAGGTGGCCGCTCTCGAAGCCAAGCTGGCCGAGGAGAACTACGCTCAGTTTGTCACTACGCTGGGCGGCAATGGCGTCGGCGTCCTCTGGCCGGCTGTTCTTCGCAACGGTCTGGAGGACGAGGACGAGGAGGGTGGCATGGAGATTGACGTCGAAAAGTTCCTCAATGCCGAGGGCAACGAGGGCGTCGAGCGTCTAGTCGGTGTCCACGACGGCAGCGGTGAGCGTGAAGGCTGGAAGTTCTGGCGGCACGAGTGATGTACCCTGCTCCTCTTACCGCATGTATATTGTACTAATCTGGTTTCATTTTGCTTTTCATTTGTTTTTGCCCTTTTCTCTCTTTCTCTCTCTTTGCATGCTCTTTCTTTCTTTCTTTTCTTTTTTTTTTCTTTCCATCTGTCTTTTTCCGCTTCATATTCTTTTCATCTGTTTTACTAAAAAAAGCGAAAGGGCGTTATGTTTGTTGATAGGAGGGAACTGCCATTTAGAATCATCACCTTGCAAAAAGGTACTACTAGTATTTGATATTTAAAAATAATATATACGAAATATTGATTTCTTTACGTATTAGGTAGGTTAGGCTTGTTTTCTTTGTTTTGTTTGACTTGCGTATTCTTTTATAGGTACGAACCTAGACTCCTGCCAGTGGAGGCAGGCACTATGTCCGAGAATGGGCGGAAGATGGATGCAAAAAGAAAGCATGGCCAATATAACTAGAGAATAAGTATTGTTCTTTCATCGTGAATGATGCCGCATGCGCGCCTTCTGGCGATGTGCAGAATTTTAGTGGGGCGCTAGCCGCTTCAGATGGCAGCGCGGGGGACAAGGGAATGACCGGCCGCCTCTCCGAAACTGGGAGGCTCCAACGTCACCACCGACCACGTCCTACACGACTCGTGCAGCAGGACGATGCCGCCCAAGGTCAAGGCCGCACCCAAGGCCGCAGAAGGTAAGCCGTGGGTCTGCAGAGTATATGTTCAGCTTGCCGTCCCCCATCTTTCTCCCTCTTGCGCACCAACTTTTTCTTTTTTTCTTTATCTTTTTGCTCGTTCTAACAAAAAGCGCCAGCAAAAGCACCAGCTCCCAACCCTCCTCCATCGACTCTCGACGAGCTCAGCCTCGAGCACTACTACCAGACCCGTCCGTACGCAGAGACGGCCGAGAAGACGGGCATCAGCTCTCTCAGCCCGGCACAGCGCACATCGTTTGCCTGCTCGCAGCTCCTCGGCAGCGGCTCGGCCATTGCACTCGCTCGCGGTGGTCGGCATCTCCTGTCCAACAAGGCTCAGAAGGAGCTCTGGCGCGGCATCAACGAGGCCAGCCTTCCGCTCCGAGGTCTGAGCAAGCCGTCGTCGGACAGCAACACGTGGGGCCGCGACAAGAACGGCCGCAGCGTGGGCGAGTACGAGATTGCGCAGGCGCAGCAGAGGACCGAGAAGCGCCTGCGGCTGACGCTGCTGGAAGTTGCGCGGCGCACGTTTGAGAGCAAGCGGGCGACAGGCAGCGGCGAGCTGTCGGAGCAGGACGTGAGCGACGAGAAGAAGCGGCGAGCCGAGGTGGCAGCGCTGAGAATGGAGCTGTACGGCGAGCGGACGACGGGCGCGTACGCGCAGGACCCGGCGTGGGACGATGTCGAGCCGATTGTGCTGGTCGAGCCCGAGGGCGCGCTGGCGGCGATTGCGTATCCCGAGGAGTATGCCGAGGCGATCTCGTACCTGCGGGCGGTGATGGCCAAGAAGGAGTACTCGGAGCGGTGCCTGCGCCTGACGGAGCACATCATCTCGCTCAACCCGGCACACTACACGGTGTGGCTGTACCGCTTCTCGATTGTGCGGGCGCTCGGCCTGCCGATCGACAAGGAGACGGCCTGGCTCAACGAGGTGGCGCTGCAGAACCTCAAAAACTACCAGATCTGGCACCACCGCTTCCTGCTGGCCGAGTGCCGGTATCCGCAGATCCGCGACTCGCCGGAGCGCGTGGCGGCGTTTGCGCGCAGCGAGATGTCCTTCTTGACCACCATCCTGGCCGAGGATACCAAGAACTACCACGTCTGGTCGTACCGGCAGTACCTCGTGCGCAAGCTCGGCTACTGGACCGACGACGAGCGCCGCGCCACCGAGGCCTTTATCACGCAAGACGTGCGCAACAACTCGGCCTGGTCGCACCGTTTCTTCCTTGTGTTTTCCGACCCGTCGAAGAGCACGCCCGTGCCCAAGACGGAGGCGGCGGACACCGCGGGAGCCACCGAAGGCGACGGAGAGACGGCCACTGCCACCCTCCAAGAAGGCATGCAGGCGCTCAACCTCGGCCACGACCCGGCCGTGCCGGCCGCTGTGATCGACCGCGAGTTGGCCTATGCGCAAGACGCCATTCTCAAGGCGCCGCAAAACGAGTCGCCATGGAACTACATGCGTGGCGTGCTGAGCAAGGCGGGCCGGCCGCTGTCATCCGTCGAGGAATTTGCTTCGCAGTTTGTGAGCAACATTGGCAGCGACAAGGACAGTGGCGACAACGAAACAGTCAAGAGCACCCATGCCATGGACTTTTTGGCGTCGGCCTACGAGGAGAAGAACGACACCGCACAAGCCAAGCTGTATCTGCAGCGGCTGGCCGACAAGTGGGATCCCATCCGTGCCGGATACTGGAAGTACCGTATGCATCAGCTGGCCCAGTGAGAGGCAGAAGAGGACGGGAGGATGTGGACCTAGATGAGGACAATATATGAGAGACGCAATATTTTTTTACCAGTGTTTTTGTTTTTCTCTTTTTTTTTCGAACCTAGTACAAAAACTTTTATTTGGTATAATGGACATTTGTCCTTCTAATGGACACAGGAAAGGAAAGACTGGAAAAGACTGGAAAAACAAAACTATGAAAACAAACCCCCAAGCTGGCCAAATAAAAGAAGACATAAAAAAATCAAGAATGCTCCAACCCAGACATCCAAACGCCAAGGAAGCAGGCATGTCGATAGGATACCGACAGAGGCCAACGTATGCACATATATATCCCGGGGTGTTCCCTCCTGCTCTCACTCTCCCACTTCCTTACAGGGACCGAAAGTTGTGACTGAGAATGAGATAGTGGCGGGCGCCTCGGGGAGCACGCTGTCCCGCCGCCACCACATCCCAGTTGGGCACGAGGACAAAGACTTCTTGGAAGGCGCCGCGCGGCGCGTCCTTGCCGACGCCGTACTGGACGTGGCCCGTGACCTGGACCAGCAGCGAGACCATCTTTTGCTGCAGCTGCTTGAGCTGCGCGGGCGTTGTCGAGTCGTGGGCATTCGTGCCGGGGGTCAGGCGCTCCGTGACGACATCGGGACAGCCGAGACGGAACGACGGGTTGAGGACGTGCACGTCAAAGCCGTCGACGTCGTAGCGCACCTTGAAGGGCGGTGCGCCGCTCGCTGTGCCCGTCTTGCCGGCCTGCGTGGCCAGCAGGGCCTCGTAGTCGCTGGGCTTCTCGCAGATGCGGCCGTTGATGGTAATGGAGGCGGCTGCGCCGGCGGCGGAGTACTTGGTGCTGTTGTTGACGTAGTAGGTTGCCAGAGGCTTGTGGTCGGAGACGGATGTGTAGAACCAGTCAATAAACGTCTGTGCGCCTGGAAAGATGGGTTAGCAAGGAGGAAAAGAAGACAAGGGAAAAGGCTGAAATTGGGGAGCTCACTCTCTGTCGAGTTCTTGACCTCGAGCTCTTCTGCCGTGGCCGCAGCCATTTTGTAGAAAAGCGACTCAAATAGGAAGAAATGGACTTTCTTTTTGGTGTCGGGTTGTGGGTGTCGCGCGCAGCAAAAGAATCGCGGTCGTCCGTCCCTCGTCGCGTTGTTGAAAAGAAAGCTTTGGCTCCGTAAATATTTCCCATGTGAGTCTCAACGAAAAAAGGCGGCCCAGTCTAGCACAGTGCGGGCGACAGCAAGGCAGCCCGGCCGGTTTTGCACGTTTTGCAGGCAACACCGCAGGCAGCCGCGCGCTCCAGACCGTGCCAATCCCAGTTTGCGCACGTGCACGCTTTACTTCCACCCAATCGCGTATCGACAAAATGTGGAGTCTCTGTACGACGCTTGCATGGAACTGCCAATGGAAGCTTTTGAAGCTTCGAAATGCCGGGGAGCGAGAGGATCATATTTCTGTCCAGCTTTCCCAAGCATCACACACCTCACGACCCAATGGACCGTCTAGCAGGCGCCCGAGGGCTGCACTGCCTCCGGCAGGCACAAATACCCACAAGGCGAACCATATATACTGCATGGTCAGCCCGGCGATACCAGAGCTCTTCGTCTTCTTCGTCATCTTCGTCGTTATCGTCAACCTCGTCCATCTCCCCGTCCAAACCGTATTATGTCACGACGCCCATCTTCTACGTCAATGCCGACCCGCATATCGGCCACATGTACAGCATGGTGCTGGCCGACGTGCTGAAGCGGTGGCAGACGCTGCAGGGACGACAGGCGCTGCTGTGCACGGGCACGGACGAGCACGGCCTCAAGGTGCAGCAGGCAGCGCAGCGGGCAGGCGTGCCGCCGAAGCAGTTCTGCGACGAGAATGCCGCCGTCTTTCGTGACCTGGCCCGCCGCGCCGGCCTGGCCAACGATTTCTTTATCCGGACCACGGATGCCGACCACATCGCGGCCGCGCGGGCGTTTTGGCGGCGGCTGCGGCGCAAGGGCTTCATCTACGCATCGCAGCACAGCGGCTGGTACTGCGTCAGCGACGAGACGTTCTACCCGGAGAGCATGGTCGAGAAGCGGCTGGTGCCCGAGACGGGCAAGGTCGAGATGGTGTCGACCGAGACGGGCAAGACGGTCGAGTGGACCGAGGAGCGCAACTACCACTTCCGCATGACGGCCGTGCGCGACCGTCTCCTGGCGTTTTACCGCGAGAACCCGGGCTTTGTCGTGCCGGCGGCGCGCATGACCGAGGTCGTGCACTGGGTGACGCACCATCTCGAGGACCTGTCCATCTCGCGGCCGGCCAGCCGTCTCGCGTGGGCCGTGCCCGTGCCCGACGACGTCGACCAGACCATCTACGTCTGGGTCGATGCCCTCGTCAACTACCTGACCAAGGCCGGCTACCCGGGACGGTGGCCGGAAGGCAAGGGCGAGACGGCGGACGATATGGCCGGCACCGGCAAGGAGGGCGATGGTAGATTACTGTCTGGGGCAACAACACCCGAGCAGAAGGCTGAGCAGATGGCTGAGCAGCAGGGCGGCGGATGGCCGGCCGACGTGCACGTCCTGGGCAAGGATATCGTGCGCTTCCATGCCGTCTACTGGCCGGCGCTGCTGCTGGCGCTGGACCTGCCGCTGCCGCAGCGGCTGCTGAGCCATGCGCACTGGACGCTGGGCCGCAAGAAGATGTCCAAGTCGGTGGGCAACGTGGTGAATCCCTTTTATGCCATGGACCGCTTCGGCGTCGAGGCGATGCGCTACTATCTCGTGCACGACGGCGGCATCGAGGACGACGGCGACTATGGCAACGAGCACATTGTCGACCGCTACAAGAAGGGCCTGCAGGGCGGTCTCGGCAACCTGCTCGGCCGCATCACGCGGACATCCAAGTGGAGCGTGCGCGGTGCCGTCGAGACGGTGGGTGCTGCCCGAGATGCGGATTTGGAAGAAGCCCTCGAGGCATTTGCTCCCGCGCAAGTCAAGGCTCTCCGCGACGTGGCCGGGCTGGCGGCGCAGCACATGGACCGTCTGGACCCGCGCATGGCCCTGCGGTCCATCATGGACGTCATCTACCAGACGAACCGCTTCCTGCAGGACACGGCGCCGTGGAGTCTGGCCAAGCAGCTCGAGGTGGATTCCAACTCTGAAAACCAGGAGACCCAGGAGAAGCAGGAGCTCCGGCGGCAGCTGGACCAGTCCGTCTACCTGGCGGCCGAGGCGCTGCGCATTGTCGGCATTCTGCTGCAGCCCGTGATGCCCGACAAGATGGCCGAGGTGCTGGACATTATGGGCGTCGATCCGGCCAAGCGTCTGTTTGCGTATGCTCGTCTGGGCGCCGACCCGACGTATGGTGTGCCCTTGCGATCGCCAGGACGAAGCAAAGACGGCGGTCTGTTTCCTCCGTTGCCCGTAGAGGATTAATCTTCTGGTGGTAGAAGTAAAGAAAAGAAAAAAAAAACCTTGAAATAAAAGAAACTCGGCACGATGCCATATTTGCATAGCATGTACGATAAAAACGAATATATGAAAATGGAAATGAAAATGGATGAGAATGAAAGGCTGAAAATTGAAACGTGTGACAAGTGCATTGAGACGAGAATGAGCCTGTAACATGGCTGTAGCCTGCTAAATTCTAGAAGATGTCCGCCTGCGTAGGCCCAATACTAATTAGGTAGCCGCGATAAAATTCCCGCTTGCATCCACACACAAACGACCAAAGGACATCCCACCTTGAAAGGACGCGGCAGCAACGATGAAAGTCAACGAGAACACGGGTAAGTGTGTCCGTCCTTACACATACTGAATATAAGCTCATTTTAATCCCTAGCCATCTCTACGCCGGGCGTTTTGCTCGTGCCGTACGACAGCCACCATGTGCCGACATACCATGCATGGATGGAAGATGAAGTGTGTTTGAAAAGCCATGATACGTACCTTTATAGCTGTGTTTTATCTTTTTGTCTTCTGACGCGAGCAGTCTGTCCGTGAAGCGACCGCCTCGGAGCGCTTGACGCTCGAGGAAGAGCATGAGAACCAGGTCTCGTGGCGTGCCGCCAACGACAAGCTGACCTTTATCGTCTGCCAGCCCGCAGAAACAGCAGCGTCAGCCGTGAGCGGCGTCGTCGACTCGCCGGACCGCATGGTGGGCGATATCAACCTGTTTCTGCATCCATGGGAGGATGAAGAGACCAATGAAGAGGTGTCCGGCGCGTACAGCGGCGAGATTGACGTCATGATTGCGCAGCCCGAGAACCGTCGCCGCGGGTTTGGACGGGCAGCCGTGACGGCGTTTCTGTATTACATCTTGGACCAGAAGCTGTCGTCGATTCTGGGAGAAGCATCGTCGTCATCGTCGTCGCCGTCGTCATCGTCACCCAGTCTCAGACAGCTCGTCGTCAAGATCCAGGCGACCAACGAGGCCAGCATCGGCCTGTTCAAGAGTCTCGGCTTCCAGCAAAAGGGAGACGTCAACTACTTTGGCGAGGTTGAGCTCGTCAGGAACAACCTGGACGCGCCGAAACCAGAGGGATATGTCGAGATGGTGTACAAGAGGGAATAAGAAAAATAATTATTGCAAAAGGGTGTTGAGCTACCTATAACGATAGAGAGATATGCCAAATTAACATCCAAATACCAAGGCAAGAAAGACAACCATTAAACCCAGTAACCCCCGTCCATTACCAGCGAATCCCAGATGGAAACCAGAAAATCAGACGTGAAAAATAGCAGGGGAAAAAAGAAAAAAAGAACACCAAAAAGAAGCGCCTGCTTGTAGTCTTTGCATCTAGGTTGAAATCAAAAGAGAAAAAATTAAAAAAAAAAAAAAAAAACGAAACAGGACAGCACATGAAAGTCATGGGACATCGTCTGCCTTCCACTCCTCTCACACACCAAAACGGTGGCGGAAGTCGGCCAGGATATCGAGGCTGATGTTGGACCCGCCACACACAACCATGACGACATTGTGCTCGGCCCAGGCTGCATCGGACAGGCCGGCGCCCAGGTGCTCCCGCAGCAGTGTCGTCGAGTGCACGCCCTTGGTGTAGAGTGGTGCAAGCGCGGCACCGCAGGCCGGCTCGACCAGCAGGCGCGTGTCGTCGAGGAAGTTGACAATGGCATCGACGGCCTCGGCATCGGTGACGACGAGCGGCACCACGGACTTGGGCCGCTCGCGGTAGTAGGCATACGCGCGCTCGGCAACGCGCACGCACCCCAGCGACGTGGCAATGGACGTGATGCCCGGCAGCGTCACCAACTCGCCGGCCGCCACGCTCGCCATCAGACTCTCGGCGCCCTTGGTCTCCACGGCCAGCACCTTGCTCGAGGATGCGCCGCCGCCGTACACCCGGTCCATGCCCTCCATGATGCCGCACATCAGACCGCCGCCGCCGACACTGCACACAAACGCATCGGGCCGCGCGCCCCGCGGACGCAGCTGCTCGACCACCTCCTCGACCAGCGAGGATGCGCCGTCCCAGATGTCCGGGTGGTCAAAGGGGGGCACGTAGACGGGCGTGATGCCGTCTGAAGTTGTCGTCGCGTTTTTGCCGCTCATCACGGGCATCACATGTTCGCGCAGGTGCTTGTCGGCGGCCGCCCAGTTGGGGCCGTGCTGGCGAACGTCGTCGCAGATGGCCCGCAGCTTGTCGACCATGTACTGGGACGTGCTGGTGGGCACGACGATGCTGGCCGGGTATCCGAGATCGCGCGCGGCCGTGGCGCACGCAAGGCCCGCGTTGCCGCCCGACGAGCAGTAAAAGTGAACATTGGCAGCGGCGCCCATTTCGCTGCGAGCGCGAGCGACGGCGCGGACCATCAGGTTGCCAATGCCGCGAGACTTGAAGGAGCCCGAGGGCTGGTGGTTTTCAAGCTTGAGGTAGATGTTGCTAGTGTGTGTTAGAGGGGGTGGAAGAATGGAAGAAGGGGAAAAAAAAAATAGATCAGAAATTCTTCTGACTTACCATCCTGCCTTCTTGGACAAAGCAGCCGAGTAGAGACACGGAGTCTCTATCCAAGGCTGAGGCAGCGGCTCAAACTCGGTAGGGACGGAGCCCATTGTGGCGAGCGAGAGAGGGGGGAGAAGAAGAGAGAGAATGGAAGTATTAAGTTGAAGAGAAAAAGACGGGTTGAAATTGGTGGAAGATGACGATGGAAAGTTGTGGTAGATCGAATTCAATTCAATAGATCGTGGTGGCGAGATCAGCTTTGGCGCTGTATAAATGAGATGAATGCAAGAGAGAGAATATAGAAAATGGATAATGAAGGAATGAAAAACAGAAAAAAACGTCGACCTGACAAAAAAGCTTGATCGTTCCCTGACGGCCTCTTTAAATTATTGCTGGAATCAATGGCAATGACCATCGACCAAAGCGGTCGGTGTAGTCCAACGCTCCTTCCTCTTACAAGACCGCCCGAAAAGGCAACTCCCAGCAACCGCATGACACTAAATCGACGCCGCCTGTCGCCTGCTTCCAGATTTTCTCCCCGTAGTACAAAAGTACAAAGGTACATTACAGTGTATCTTTAGAGTCAGATCCCATGGTCCGTGTTATCCTCCCAGCCGTCCTGTCCAAAACACTCCGCCCGGCATGCCAGCCGCACGCCAGCGTTGCTAATCTCGTCTCGGCCGTCAGCGTTATCTTGCACTTCAAAGAGCTGATACGCCTCTACACCTACACCTCTACGGAGTAGCAGGCTCTTTGTACACGCCCCCCCCCCCCCCCCCCCCCCCC
>JAGKRZ010000276.1:0-33803 GCA_020002355.1 Intubia oerlemansii
TTTTTTTTTTTTTTTTTTTTTTTTTTTTTGTAAGAGTACTTTCGGAAGATGTTGTGAATAAAATACCTATGTTATGTAGTTTATTTTTTTTAACTGTATTTCAATATAAATCTATTAATTCTATAATAGACTAGAGGCTCTCGTGAAATAGTGTTGGGTCGACAGCATGGTGAAAATGGTATAAAAACTCATTTTTTTTTAGAAAAAAATATTTTCACACTCTCGTGGATGTTATTTTATTTTATTTTATTTATTTTTTTTTAGTTTAAAAATATTCGCACTTGAAATAAAATAACTCAAAACAAAACTCTCACAATACGAAATATAAAACAAAACCTATAAAAGGCTGACCAGCCGCAATATCACGAACAAATTCATGTTGAGGTCGAGCGACTGCTACGGAGTACTTCTGCGGACCTACCCAAACAGGGGCATAAGGTACCTAGCGCATGTACCTATCCTACCAAAATGCAAATCGGATTCTGCCATTTTTCACCGCCAGATCCGCCTTTTTTACGCGCCTATTTTAACGCCAATTTTTTTTTTCTCTCTGCAACAATCCTTTTTTTCCTTCTTCCAAGCAACCTGCTTCGCCAAATCGACAACCCGTGGGCGTATCGCCCTTGCAGCGTCAATGCGACTTTTCTGCCGAGTGGTGGAAAGTCGCCATGGGAGGACAGTGTCTTTGTGACGCTCTGTCAAGTCCTCCCAAAACCTCAAAAGACTGTAATGGTACGTTTTTTTATGTCTTTTTTCTGACAGCTGCTCTCTTCATGCCTCCACGACACTCTCGCAGACTTTTCCATGATGATACCTACTATGTTCACAGACCTGTTCTGAATTACATGTGGAAACACTAGTCCAACCGCTATCTGAACAAAGTCTCGAGAGTCTTTATGTTTTTGGCTGGCAGCCCTTTTCTTTTTGTATTGATGGCTTGAGCTCAGCTAATATTTTCAAAGAGTGTTTTTTGGTCGATGATAACCGAGTATTACGATGCAACGATAGATACCCAATATATTGAATGACAAAAAAAAACTTGCTATGATTGTGACTACGATTCCTCCTCTTGCTTAATTTCGACGTCTTCGTGTTGTTGCTGCTGTTGCTGCCTCTGTTCTCTGGCAGACCGTCTTCTCTCTTCCACGTCGGAAGGCAATTCTGCAGGAAACCATCCGTACTCGACCAAGTCGACGCGCAGCTCGCCCATGGCGTCGGCCTGGACGTCGACGCCTTCTGCCTGCAGCGCGTCGGCCTGTCGCCATCGGCCATTGTGCCCGCCGGCTTCTTGTCCTCTGGGGGAGATGACACCCTTGGCGCTCAGCACGCGCTGCCACGGGACATTGCCCGAATGGAAGCGTGCGAGACGGCCGGCGTCGTCGGGAATATTGTCTTGATCATAGAGATGTTTCAAGCAGACGCCGACTTGTCGAGGCCGTTGTGCTGTAGTGAGGTTAGTATATGGGTGAGACTTGCGTATCGCTTTTTTTTCTTGTTCACCTACGCATCCCTATCAGCTTGGCAATGTGGCCATAGCTCGTCACTTTTCCATGCGGAATTTCGCGGACGGCAGCATAGACGGCGAGATAAAAGAGTTCTGCCTCGTCGGAGCGGGCCATGGCGGTGATGGAGGTAAAGTGTTGAGAGGGTGTTGTTGAGGAGATGCGTAATGTTCTGCAGGAGCTTTATGATTTTAGAGTGGCATTCTAGTGGACTGCTATTTTCACTGTATTTCAGTCATCACTTCACACTCTGCACAACTCTTCCGTCGTCTCTTGTCTCGCGTCTCTCGTTTCTCACTCAATTGTGTCAATTTGTTACTCATCATCTGTCTTCATTACTGTCGGCTTCATCGCCTTTGTTTCGTCTCATCATCTCTTTCGTCATCTCTTCATCACCTCATTTCGCTCCGTTCTCTCAACGCCTTTCTCTCTCTCTCTCTCTCAACGCCGGTTTCAGGGGGAAAACAAGCACACACAACCGCCCATCCGCTTACCCTTTTTTTTTTTGATTTTCTGGTGTCATTTTTTTTTTAATTTCTCATTTGCACCATCTCTTTATTTGCTGGTGTCGACGACGTAGCGGCCGACCACCTTGTTCTGGCGCATCAGGTCGTAAATCTGGGGCAGCTCCTTGAGGCCGACCACCTTGTAAGGCGCCTTGATGAGGCCGCGGGCGTAAAAGTCAATGGCCTCGGCGGTGTCCTGGCGGTTGCCGACGTACGAGCCCTTGATGGTGACCATGCGGATGACCGTGTCAAAGACGGGCGTCTTGACGTAGGCGTTGGGCGGCAGGCCGATGCAGATGACGGTGCCGTGAGGACGCACGTACTGCGTCGCCTGCGAAAAGGGACCCTCGCTGACGGCCAGCAGCAGCACGCCCTGGGGCCCGAGGCCGTCGGGCGTCGCCGCCTTGACGTCGGCCACCACGTCCTTGCTCGTGGCAAAGTCGATAAACGCCGACGCGCCCAGCCCCAGCGTGTTCTTGCGCTTGTCCTCGCCCGAGTCGACGGCGATCGTGTTCAGGCCCATCGCCTTGGCGTACTGCAGCGCCATGTTGCCCAGGCCGCCGCCGGCGCCCACAATCGCCACGTACTGGCCGGGCCGCGCGCCCGACTCCTTGAGGCCGCGGTATACCGTGATGCCGGCGCAGAGCACGGGCGCCACGCCCTCGAGATCGACCTCCTTGGGGATGCGAGCCACGTGCGCGGCATTGGCCACGGCGTACTGCTGGAACGTGCCGTCGACCGTGTAGCCCGACATGGTCGCCTTGTGGCACAGCGGCTCGTCCGTCTGCCGGCAGAAATTGCACTGCAAGCACGAGCCGTTGAGCCACTTGATGCCCACGTGGTCGCCAATCTCGACGTCCTTGACCAGATCGCCACGGCCGACCACCACGCCCGCACCCTCGTGGCCGCCCACCAGCGGCATCTTGGCCGGCAGCGGCCAGTCGCCCAGCATGGCGTGCAGGTCTGTGTGGCACACGCCCGAGTACTTGACGTTGACGAGAACCTCGTCAGGGCCGGGCTTGGGGATGGGGATCTTCTTGTAGACGGGCTCTATATCATGTTAGACGAGCTCGCACAGGTAATAGGGAGAGGAAGGAAAAAGACTGTTGAATACTCACGAGATCCCGTCTTCTCAATCACCTGCGCCCACTGCTCGGTTCCAATGGCCATGATGAATGTGTGTGAGAGACAAAGAGATGAGATAGATGGATATAGAGATAGATGAAGAAGCTGTAGCTGTAGCTGTAATAGAAGATTGTAAAACTGCCTTGTGTTGAGTTGATTATGAAAATTCAAAAGCACAATGGCAGTTCTCCTCGAGGACAACGGCTTTCTTTATACTCGAGTGGCATGTCTCGTCCCCCGCATCTTATTATCTTATTCCCGGCACGACTCGGCATCGAAAGGTCTTACAACGGCGTAACAAGACCGAAGAACAAAAATAAGACTGTGTCCCAAAGATCCCAAAAACAATAACAAGGACTAAAAGGGACAAGGCCAAAAGAGTCAGCCACCAGGGAGGAGGACCAAAACCACGAGGGAGAGGGGGAGGAAGCTATGACGGCAAGACTAGAACAGCTTGGGAAAGCTCCCTCTCCGCTTTACAACGAGAAATCCAGACCAACGTTCGGATAGCGGGAAGCTATGAAAAGGACGCATCAAAGGTGACGCATGACGGGAGGAAATAAGGAGGAGAAAAAAAAAGAAACAAGAAGAGGAGAAGAGGAAAGGAGGAAAAACAAACGCGTGATGGGGGGACGGATGAGGGGGTCGTGAGGAGAAGGTTGAGCAGAAGAACCTAAACGCACGAGCAGGGCGAGGTATCAAAGTGAGGAGACATGACGGAAAGACGGATCGAATGACGGACAGACGTGGCGAGAACAAAGAAAAGAAAGCAAGGCAAAAAAGAAATACCAAAAGGCTCGGGAACAAGACTTTAAAACCACGCGAGGCGCTACCCAAGAAAACCAAAAAAAGAGGCCGAAAATGGCCAAAAGAGCCAAGAAAGAGGTAAAAGGTATAAAAAGAAAAGCAAAAAAGACAGCAGAAATACCATGGAAACCAGAAAAAAAAAGTAAAAAAAGAAACCCAACAGGGAAGAAGTCAAGCACGAAGAGACAAGAGGAGACAAGAAAAAAAAAAAAAGAGACTCGTCTCTTCCCCGCATTTGGGGCGTTTGCATACCTTTAGAAGAAAAAAGAGAAAAGGCACTGAAAAGAAAGTTCAAAAAGATCCATGTATCCAAAAAAGAAAAAAAAAAGTACAACGGCCAAGACGCCAGACTTACACTGTGAAGATCATGGCAATCGCCTGGTTAATCCCGGCGGGCGAGCGGGGGACCTCGGTCGTGGGGAAACGTAAAAAAGACAATAGGTAAAATAAAGTTTAGAGTCAATATGACGTTGCTTCAATAAAAAAAGAATACAAGCCGAGTAAAGAACACAAGTTGGTCTCAAGAAGCCGTATCAAGAGAGGTCTTGTAAATTGTCGGTCATCGATGCCGAGATACCTACCCTTACGGGGCCATGGAAGAGGTGGAATCAAAAAAAAAAAAAAAAAAAAAAAACACGCCGCGGCATCGCCTGATCTCGCGGTCTCGCGGATATATGGCACAATGGGCTGTCAATCGTGCAACGACAGTGGCAAAAAAAGAAATCAAATTCATGCATTGAAACATATCTACATACCATCTCCCCACCTCTTTCCTTGTGCTGGAAACAAAAACAAAAAATGAAAAAGAAAGCGAAAAGAAAATAAACCCTCTCCTTTGTCCCACTGCCTGCTTGCTCGTCGAATCGAGTGTATTTTGTGTTTGCGTGGCGAAGATCACTCGCAGCATGATGCCAACAGGGGGGATTCCAAACAAGGGATGCCAGCAAGAGATGGCCAACAGGAGATGCTTGCAGGAGATGCTTGCAGGAGATGCTTGCAGGAGATGCTTGCAGGAGACGCTTGAAAGAAAAATGGAAACATTTCCCAATTTGCCAACGTGCCATCGCCAACTTTTGCCAACTCCATGCGCATTTACACCTCACACACGAGCACACACGCTGGCGTTCGGATACGCGTATGTGTTGGCATGCTTGCATGCCTGCATGTTCCTGCTCGCTGCACGCTGCTGGTTCCTCGCCCCCTTGCTGCTTGCGTTGCTCCTCCTTTACGAGCCGCCCGGGCCGCCCAGAAGAGCAAACCTCCGCACAATACCCGGTCCGTACTCCTGGTACTCTGCCTTGGTGTGGCAGTACGACCGGAACTCGGGCGTCTGGCCCAGCAGACTGCCGCCAAACCACGGGCCGTGACGCTGGCGCTTGTGCGTAATCACCTGCACGTCCAGACCGCCGCTCCGCGCGCCGTGGCTGCGCGCCTCGCTCGCCCGGATGCGCGCGTCCACCAGCTGCTTGATGTCGCGCTGCAGGCGCCGGCCAAAGTCCTTGTACAGCGTGCTGCCGCCCGACAGCACAATGTTCTTGTACAGGCCGCGGCGCACGTCAATCGGCGACGACTGGATCACGCCGTCCACCACCACGGGCAGCGGCGTCAGGAAATCCGAGCTGTAGATCTCGGGGTTGAAGAAAATCTCGGGCGCCAGGAACCGCTCGTAGCCCACGTCCACCGTCACCTTGCGGCCGCCCGCCATCACCGCCGCGTGCTTGGCAAACCGCGACGAGTCCCGGTCGTAGCGCGCAAACTCCTTGACAATGTCGGGGCACACGTAGCAGTACTCCTCCTTGATCTCCTGCGCCGTCTTGAGCGACGAGTCGGGCTCGCCGCGGTCGCGCAGCAGCGACTGCACAAAGTACGTAATGTCACGGCCCGCAATCGGAATCGACTTGATCGACGAGCCAATCACATAGCCCTCCGCCACCGGAATGACGTGTGTCACACCGTCGCCCGAGTCAATCACCGTGCCCGTCAGCGACCGGTCCGTCACCTTGGACGACGTCCACGACGCCGCCAGCGCAAGCACCGCCTGCACCGCAATGTACAGACCCGCGCAGTTGAACGACTCGAACATGATCTCGGCCGTGTTCTCGCGGTTCTCGGGAGGGTTCAACGGCTGACAGAGAGGGCTGTTAGTTTTGCCGAAAGGGAATGAATGCGGGCAACGCATCAACGTACCGGCTCGGTGAGCAAAAAGTAGTGGTCCTCGGGCTCGACACGGAGGTACTTGAAGATGGAGTTGGACCAGAAACGTTCCATGTGGTCCTGTTATTGTCAGCTATCGTCCTCGTCATGCCCATGCCCCATTGCCAACTTCCACCTCCTTCGCCTGCTTACCCAGTTTTCTATCTGACCGTGACGGATCGGGTAGTGAAGGCCGTAGCCAGGACCCGACGCTGCCGAAATCGCCTCGTCGCCGATAAAGTAGTCCAGGTCCTCAGTGCCGCGCTTCGCCTGCAGATGGCCGGATGCTCCGGCACCTCCGGTCAGAAACGAAGGCTTGTTGCCAACGGGCGGCCGACCGCTGCCGCCGGCCGCGCTGCCAGCACCAGCCTTGGTCGCAATCGCCGTCGGAAAGACAAAGGAAGGAGAGTCGTTGCCAGCAAAGCCTGGATGTCAGTTAGTATATACGTGTCGTCTCTTGGGGAATGTCCGTTTCAAATTGGATGGGCTCATTGGGGTGTTGGCCATACCGAGCTTCGAGAAACCCGTGCCGCTGCAAAAGAACGGATGATTAGCAATTGGACAAGACACGTTCTAAACTGGAACAACAGGACAACTCCAGATCAACTGCGGACTCGATGCATCGTCACGCAAGCATTTGCGCCGCGCCAGAAAAACAACCGACGTCGCCGGATCGAGTTTGCAATGCTCGCATGCCGCGAATGCTCTTCAATGGGGAGGAGGAGAGAGGAGGGGGGTCGCCTTACTTGTCCATGACAACGGCAGGCGTTTGGTTCGCCATTGTTGCGGTCGGGGAAAAAGAGCCGCTTCGGGTAAAAAAAAAGAGGCAAAGAGTGAAAAACCGCACAGCTGCGCACTCGTTTGCGCGGCTGCGTTGATCGTCGGCGGTGGGCTGGACGATCTGTGTGTGCGGTGCTGTTGTGCAAGTGGTGCAGTGTGGTGGCAGATGCGAGAGAAGGTGACGATGGCCCCAAACTACTACCTCTCGTACTACTACGACTCGTGGCTCACGGTGGCTCTGGCAGGCCGGGCAGGCGCCTACGTCGCCCCGTGGCTGGGTTTTGGCGGGGGGCCTGGCATTCTGGCTGTTCTCCTGGAGGAGAGCGGGGCGCCTTCCCGCTGGTGCCTTCCTCTTGCTCACTATCGCTCTCTCAATCAGGGAAGGAGCTTACGCGCATACGCACATAAAAGTGGACACCATCACGTGCGACGGAGTAGAGCTTGAGTTATGTAATCTTTATTTATATAATCGCCTCAAACGGGATGCAGTCTCGCGACATCTTTGTAGTCTTGACTGCAAAAAGGCAGTACCGGCATCGCGAAGACCAATTTAGATACCCATGGATAATGAAAGAGGCTGGTTACTCTTCTGTGTTCAGGGACTGTCTTTTTCGGTGACGCGCAGCCTCAAGTGACTGCTTTCCTCCGGGTCGCTGCTTCCCTTCTTGACTGGGCAAGCGCGAGTGTGGCACGTCTAGCTCTTCCATATCAATGTCCAGAAGGAGCTGCCAATGTATTTTGACCCAAAAACGGCATTCCGAGGACACGAGACCGTACGACCTGTGGTAACCGCGGTGCTCTGATGAGAAGGTGCCACCCACGCCGGAGAGAGGTCGATCTCGTGTGCTCTTTCCCTCTTCACTGTCCTCCTGCCAACTAGAGCCTTTTGCTTCCTTCCTAAAGTGGAATCTTGTGCACTTTATAAAAGTGCCAGCGACTCTGACAGGACATCGTCTTCTCGCCCTTTTCTCTTTTGCTTTGATCTACGGCCATCTCTTCCTCCCCCCCGTCGTCGTCCATCCCTCCTTCATCGACCACCTCGGCCGTCAAACACCCCTTTTGCATTGTGTTACTCAATATTTTCAACGAGAATTGTTATTCATCATTTTTTTCTGCTTCAAATCCATTCCTTTCTTAGTTGTTCTTGGCAGCCCCGTTATTAGTCTTTACTTTGACCTCACTTTTAACGACCTCAACTCACTTCGACTCACCTTGTTCCTGTCTCGCTCAACTCCTCATTTTTTCGCAAGTCCTCACCCATCACAAGTGCCGCTTCATCACCAGTGAACTCTGATTATAGGTGCATGCATCTATAATCCCCTCCCTCCTGGTCTTAATGAGCCAACGGTCTGTCAACAAAGGCCATGACACATTTACCGAGTTGTCTTTTGCCGAGAATCAAGCCACGCCAATCATTCCGGACATGCCGCCCACGCCACAGCAAAACATGGAAAACATGGAGTCGTCATCAAGCCCGTTTCCCAGCTTGAGCCCGACACCAGACGTCTCGCCGTCACGAGCAAAGATGCACCGCCCCACAGCTGCCGAAGAGGACGGCGAACAACTGGGAAGCGAAGACGGCAACGACAACACGTCTCCCGACCACCAAGCTGAGTTCAACACAGCCACTGATGGCCTCACCGACCGCATCTTCCGACCCAAGCAGAAAGGCCCCGTTGCCGCCATCTTTATCCATGCTGGAGCCGGCTTCCACAGCACCGTCAACGAAAACGTGCACCTCCAGGCGTGCAGCGAGTGAGTCTTTCTTGTGATTTTCGCAGGAGTCTTTTGTTGCACTTCATATCTGACATTTCAGTGCCGCCCGACTGGCCATGACTTTTCTCAAGGCCGGCCACACTGCCGTGGATGCTGTGGAGGCTGCCATCAAGTGTCTCGAAGACAAGGAAATCACCAATGCCGGCTTTGGCAGCAACCTCTCCATTGATGGTATTGTCGAGGGCGATGCCACCATTGTCGACCACCTCGGACGTAGTGGTGCATGCGGCTCTGTTCAGTGTAAGCCGATAGCCTAAAACAAGCTCACATGGTTTATGCTTGGAAGCTGACATCTCAGATATCAAGAACCCCATCTCGCTGGCCCGCCTCATCTACGAGCGCAGCAACATCCCCCTTTCGCTGCGCAGAATCCCACCCAACTTTTTGACGGGTGCTGGTGCTGCACGCTTTGCCCAAGAGCATGGCATGCCCCTCGTGCCGCATCAGAGTCTCATCTCGCGTGGTGCCCAAGAACGCTTCTACCGCTGGCGCCAGGATCTCATCAACGCCGAAGCTGTGCACAGCAAACGCCACCACCATGCCGTCCCTGCTATGCCCGCCATGCAGGCACCGTCTGCCACCTCTGGTTCATCATCTGGTGCTCCCTCGGGTGTCCCTCATGAGGCACCGGCACAGAGAAACATCGCTTCGATAATGTCAGGCGTGACAAAGCCGGGCAGTGGGCACGGCCAAAAGCAGCCACTCGCCCCAGCAGGTGAGACGCTCAACAGAGGCCCTCCGTCGTCTGCTACTGGCCAAGCGGCGACCGCCATGGTTTCCAACGTGCACGGCCAAGGAACAGTGATGAATGTGGACTCACGCAAGCGGCCACGGTCCAGAACACATGATCTGTTCCACGATGAAGAGCACAACGACGGCGAGATCCCATCTAGGAGAAGAAAAGCGGCCGGCAGTGGTGACGGCAGCTGTGACGACACGGCACAGCACGCACCTCATGCACCTCACGCCGCGCAGGCACCGCACGCATCGCAGGCGGAGAGCAACGAGCCCGGGCTCCACGACTACGACACGGATATCATCACAGACACTATTGGTGCGATTGCGATTGATCTGCGTGGCAACATTGCGGCTGGTTCGTCGTCGGGCGGTATTGGCATGAAGCATGCGGGACGCACGGGACCGGCGGCCCTTGTGGGCATCGGGTCGGCGGTGATCCCTGTCGACGCCAAGGACAGCACGGGCACGTCTGTGGCCGCTGTGACGAGCGGGACGGGCGAGCACATGGCGACGACGATGGCGTCGCACACGTGTGCGGAGCGTCTGTACCACAGGATGCGGCGGGTGGAGGGCGGCATGTTTGAGCCCGAGTACGACGAAGATGCCATTATGAAGTCGTTTGTGAACGAAGACTTTATGAACCACCCGGGAGTGAAGAACCAGATTTCCAATGGTGCGATTGGCGTCATGGCGGCCAAGAAGACGAACAAGGGTATCTACTTTTACTTTGCGCACAACACGGACTCGTTTGCGCTGGCATCACTGGCGTCCAACGAGCAAGATCCCCTGGTTGTCATTTCCCGTCTGGGACCGCGCGAGCAGGTGGCCCGTGGAGGCCGCAAGATAAAGAGCAACTGAGATGGGGGACAGAGAGGGGTGGCTAATGTGCGGGGTGGCGATGTGCGGACGGGTGATGTTGAAGTGGCTTTATACGTTCGAGAGCACCTGTTGAGCCTATCGTGTCCATTGAACCTGTTGAACCTGTTGAACCTGAGATTTCCTGAGATTTCCTGTTTTTCTGTCTTGGTGTCCGCCACGATACCTAGAGCCGAGATACCTCTGAGCGTACTTATATTCTCTCCGCTGTCGATGACGCTACGAACCTATAATGAAACACGGAATGGAAATGTAATTAAATGGAATTGAAATGGAACTAAAACAGAATGCAACGCCAACGCCAGCCATGCTATATTAATTTGACAAAAGTCTTTTTGAGAGACAAGACAGAAAGGCGAAGAAACATTTATGCCGCCGGCGTGCCCATGGAGCTGCCTGTTTCTTCGCGGCCAGAGCCGAGGCCACCGAGAGCCTTCTTCTTCTTTTTCTTTTTGAGACGGGGCACGACGGCAGGTTTTGCGCCATAGGTTCCTAGGCGTAGTCTTGATCCGCATGTAGGACATTCACTGGCCGTGGGCGAGCCGTCCGAGTTGTAGTTGTTGTTTGGTGGTGCACCATCCGCTGGAGCAGACGTGGAAGCAGACGATGATGAAGAAGAAGAAGAAGGCGGCGGTGGCACTTGGCAAAAGATGCTGAGACAGATGCTGCAGACAAACCCCATATCGACGACGCGGCGGTGGCAGAAGCAGGCGGCGCGGAAATCGACGGCATCGGCCGAGGGGGCGACGAGACTGTTGGCGACATGGCGGGCGGACCCGCCGCTGAAGCCGAGCATGAGGTAGGAGAGCAGACCCTGGGTGTGCAGGTTGTGGATGGCCTCGCCGCGCTCGTCGGGCGAGGGCGGGGCCAGAAAGGTGCCGCGGGTGATGTAGGCGGCCTGCTGCAAGAACGTGGCGGCGCCGCGCAGGGCGAGCACGTCAATGGCGACGCCGGCGTGGGCCGCGGCAAAGACGGCGTTCATGGTGGGGATGTACTGGGCGGGCGACGAGTCCGAGACGGAGAGGACGAGGATGCGAGCGTGCAGGCCTTCTTCCGAAGAGGAGGAAGAGGAAGAGTTGGAGGTGGAAGGGACCTCCTTTTTGGTTTTTGTTGACGACGAGGAAGGCCCGGCCGACGCCGTCTTGGTTTTGTCCTTGCCAGCCACGGCGGCGGCGGCAGGGATGAGAA
This sequence comes from Intubia oerlemansii, assembly GCA_020002355.1. NCBI lineage: Eukaryota > Fungi > Ascomycota > Sordariomycetes > Ophiostomatales > Ophiostomataceae > Intubia > Intubia oerlemansii. The sequence continues at coordinate 11,492 of JAGKRZ010000276.1, forward strand.
TGGCCGTCTTGTTGATGTGAGACAGGGCCAGGGTCAGGGCGCCAGAGAGCAGCGTCGTTGTCTCTTCGAGATCCTGCTCTGTCGTGCTGGTGACGAGCTCCTGGACCGAGGCCAGCAGTGTCGTCTCGATCTCGCGAAACTGTGGGAACTTGTTGGCGGAGGCGTTTCCGTGGGCGGCCCCGTTGCCGTTTGTGTTGGGCGTCCCACCACCCGAGCCACTGGCATCCATCATGGGCGTATCTTCGCTGCCTCCTACTACCCCATTTCGTTCATTTCGTTGCCGCCGAGCTCGCGAGGCGCGAGAGACCGCCGCCGCCGCAGCGGCCGTAGCGGCCACTTCCTTGGGCGAAGGGTAGAGCCAGACCGCGCGGTTGCAATGCGACGCAATCACGGCCACCTGGTTCGTGCTGCCCAGGGCCAGGTGCGAGTTGGCAAAGACCAATACGTTGGCAACGGCTTTGCTGAGAGGCAGCGTGTTGGCGAGAGCGGCCCAGGCGCGAGGGTTGGTGTCGAGGACAATGGTCAGCAAGGCCGGCGTCTCGGCGGCGGCCGAGACCTCGTAGTGCGCCGAGGCATCGACTTCATCCATGATAAGGGACGACGGGGATGTAGCCGGCAAAAATGAGCGACGACTGATGCAGACGCGAGGAGCACAAGACACAAGAGACAGAAAGTCGAAACCATCTCGAGAAGGGAAGACGTGACGATGTAAAGTAGAAAAGTGGGACTTGTCCACGTGTCCACGTGACTGGATTTTGCCGGGGTACGAAAGCTACTACAAAGCTACATGGGTACTTTGCCGAGGGCGAAAAGCATCACCAAAAGGACCCCAAAAAAGAATCGCCAATATGGGCCATTGGGTGCTGTCAGATCAAGCTAGAGCTATCGCGGCGAGACACTGACCAATCGATTACTGGGACAAAAGAGTACCAGAATACGTCAGAGCTCGAAGAGGTGCTACGATCTGGGTTTTGGGTTTGCCCCTCTTCTCTCTTGCTTTTTTATTCTCTCTTTCTTTTTCTCTCATCATTCTCATCCTTCTCACAGCACTTGTTTTTTTTCTTGTTTTTCTTCTTATCTTCGTCCACCCATTGTACACAGTCTTTGACCATGTCTTCGGAAGAGACCGTGTCGACGCTATCGATGGCGGCGGCGCCTGAGCGGCTGGCGCAAATGTCGCGCGAAGACCAGACACTGCTGCTGTTTGCGTCGCTGATGGAGGGCGGCAAGGAGGATGACGAGACGGTGGGCGATCTCGACCGTCTGACCAAGCTGCTCAACGAGGACGGGACGGCCTCCAAGACAGACCCCAAAGACTCGAAAGACTCCAAAACGTCGATTGTGTCGGTGATCGACTCGGACTGCGCCGACACGCTGCTGGGGTACCTGGACATGCGGCAGCCCGACGTCGTGCGCGGCCACGCGACGCTGACGACATCGGCGTATCTCAAGGCGGCGGGCGACGACGGCGCGCAGAAGCTGACCGAGTTCTTCCAGCAGCGCATCAAGCGCGGCATGTACGACGACTACATTGCGGCGTTTTGCGTGGCGGCGACCGTGTTCCCCATCCTGCCGGCGATCATCGCGGACCTCTTTCTCAGCGAGGGCTTCTTGCCGAGTCTCGGCCCGCTGATGCGGCGCAAGTGGAAGAGCCGCAAGGTCGAGACGGCCTGTCTCAACATGCTCAATGCGGCGTGCATGCAGTCCGCGTGTCGCGAGGCCGTGCAAAAGTACTGCCTCGACTGGCTCGAGGAGATTGTCGACCAGGACCCCGACGACGTGGTTAAGGACATGTTTGCGGCGAACCCCGACGGCAGCCCTGGCCAGGGGTCCATCAACATGCGTCTGCACTCGCGGCAGGTCCAGAACCTGGCCGCCGTCATTCTCAGCAAGCTCAAGGTGGGTGGACAAGCGCCGGACATGGACCGCATCGACCCCATCTAACTAACAAGTAAGGCGACGCTTCCGCCCAAGCAACCCCCCCGGGCCGACGACGTGCAGGATGTGACCGACAAGAGCGGAAAGGGAGGAGACAGCGGACGGGTCGGGCTCGCATCGACGAGCATTGAAGACTTGACGAGCATGTTTGTCCATCTGCTGGCCGAAGCGCCGTCGACATCGCCATCCACAGCACCGTCATCATCATTGACAGCACCATCAGCATCAGCATCGGCTTCGGCAAGGGCACCATCTCCATCGCCTACTCCCGACACGGCCAATGCTATTGAAGGCCTGGCCTACGCCTCGCTCCAGCCCAAGGTCAAGGAGACGCTGGCTGACGACAGCACGTTCCTCAAGAACCTCGTCCAGACGTTGTCGACAGCTCCGCCGCGCTCCCCCGTCACCTACGGCGCCCTCAGCATCCTCGCCAACCTGACGCGCTACCAGCCGCCGCAGACCGAGGAGCAGAAGCGTCTTGCCCAGCTCAAGGCCTATGCTGATGCGCAGGGCCAGACGGTCGCCGCACGGGGCAAGGGTTCTGCCGCCAATGCCGCCGCCATCCCTGCCAACGACGACGAGCATGTCGGCCGTCGCTGCCAAAAGGTCTTTGCCGCCGGCGTGCTGCCCGTCCTCGTCTCCCACAGCAAGAACGGCTCGGCCGCGTCGCTCTCGCTCATCATTGGCATCCTCCACGCCCTGTCGGTGACGCCGCGGCTGCGCGGTCCGCTGGCCCAGCAGGGCGCCGTTCGACTGCTGATCGATGCGTGGACGGCACTCGGCACGACGCCGCGCTCGACAGAGCGCAGCAAGGCGCGTCGCCAATCCGCCCAGGCCCTCGCCCGCATCCTCATCTCGACCAACCCGGCCCACGTCTTTGGCGGCACGCGCGCCACGCCCCTCAGCGCAGCCATCCGGCCGCTGTCGTCTCTGCTGAAGCGCGGCACCACCAACGGTCCCTTTTCCGGTGCTGGGTTGGCCGATAGCGCTAAAGCTACGACTACGGGAGCCGACGACGACTATGACGAGATCCCCTCCGAGGACGCGCATGATCTTCTGCCGCCCTTTGAGGCGCTCATGGCCCTGACCAACCTGGCGTCCATGGACGACGACGACAATGCCGCGCGCCGCATCATCTTGCGTTTGGCCTGGCCCGATGTCGAGGAGCTGATCCTGGCCACGAGCAACGCCCGCGTCACGCGCGCCGCCGTCGAGCTCGTCTGCAACCTCGTCCAGGCGCCCGACGGCGTCGCTCTCTATGCCGACCGCGACTCGCCCGCCGCGCGCAACCGTCTCAATATCCTGGTCGCCCTCGCCGATGCTGAAGACGACGGCACGCGCGCTGCGGCGGGCGGCGCGCTGGCGGCCCTGCTCGCCTTCGACGGCGTCGTCGAGGGCGTGCTAGCCCGCGGCCAGGACGGGAAGAATGCCAAGGGCGTGGATATCCTGCTCCGGCTCGTGGCCGACGACAGCGAGGATCTGCGCCACCGCGGCGCTGTCGCTCTCTACAGCATGGTCCATACCGACGGCGACCTGGGCCAGCGCGCTCGCGACGCCATCCGTGATGCCAACGGCGTCTCCATCATGATGGACTGTGCCAAGGCCAGCCGTCGCAGCGAGGTCGTCGAGATCGTCGTCGAGACCTTGAAAGTGTTGCTCGAAGACAAGTAACAGAACGAAATGAAAAAAAAAGAGAAATAGTTATGAAATATGTATGCATACACTTTGATAGACGGGAAGCAAATTTCACTCTAGCGGTTCTCACGAGAAAGACAAATTCATTTTTTTCCCCTATCAAAAAATTGCTTGTGCCAGTCTTGTGACTTACCTTTGTCGTCCTCTCTCCCGTACTCTCTCTCATCCTGCATAAAGTTAGCTGTGATCGTATTGCTCAACAATCAATAGCGGGGATGGAGGTACTTATCCCCTGATCCAGGAGGGCTGCTCTCTATGCCATATTCCAGACAAGAGAGCAGCCTGGGCCCGCCAATCCCATATGGCCCGGCCCTTCTTTTCTCATCTTTGTTCGCACTTCTTCTTCCGCCGGGCCCGTGTTTCTCGCGTCCACCTTCCCACCTTGAAAGATTGAAAAACCATGCCCCCAGTGTTCAGCTCCGGCTGCAGACGAGTACGAAACTCTGACTCCAACTCTGTGATGGGTCCCGCAAACCAGGCGTTCCACCAAAAGTGTCCTTCCATTCTTCACATGGAGGAAAACAGACAGCCGAAAAGCGTGGCACACGACATGGGAAGAAGTGCACAACCGAGTATGCCGGTCCCCGACGGAAAAGACCATCTGCTTGTCCATGCCGTCCATCAATGCACTGTCCAGGTATACGAGATACCATGGCCCCATTCTCCGTCCATCTCCTCGTTCCATCTCCTCTTTCGAGCCAAGCGAGGGTCCATGGGGAAAACGCACCAAGTCCAGCGCCTTTGCAACAAAAGAAAATCAAAGCTGATCTGTCCGTTCAAGCTGATCCTGCCGACAAGAGAGATTTTAACCACGACCGATTCTTCTTGCCCCTCCGACACACCAGCAAAAACTGGTAGAGCAAAACACAGAGGGGAAGCATCGTGGCGGATTAGAGTGCAGCCAAAACCCCTCGCAAAATCCGCACTGTCGTCTCTGTCTTCTCTCCAAAAGAGAGAACAAGCTCGCATCAGGACGAATGGCATTTCGGCCAAACAAACCAGAGGAGCCCAGAGGAAAAGAAAATGAGAAAAAAGAGAGAAACCGTACCACAATCAAGGGCTCGCGAATCTTCTTTTATGTGGGCGCCTCCCCTTCCTTTCCAGTTAGGAATAGAGAGGGAGTTAATGCGTCTGGTCGAAAAAAAGGTCACATTCCATCATGACCACAAAGAAGGTGACTGTGACTAGGAATGACACGCACATGGCGTGGCCACTGGAGGTCTGAGCGAGGCTTGGTTGGGTGCGGCAGGTAAAACAAAAAGTGCCGAAGATCGTGTCGTTTTCCCATTTCTGCGCGAGCAGACAAGAAACGGCGTATCAGGGAACGTGACAACAAGAGGCGCAGATGTAGAATGAAAATCAAAACTTGAGCATGTTTCCGTTGTAGTCAGGATGACCTGGCATAGGAGCAAAATGAAACAGGACAAAGAGCTTTCGTTGTAGCCAATGTTGCGTTCCACGCCGTCCTTGGAAGTAGAGCAGTCAACAGCAACCTCCAAAAAAGAGGGCGAGTCGACGCCAAAAGGGAAACAAAGGAACACGTCTTGCAGCACCTCCGCCAGCACCCGGGAGAGGATGAGGGAGATATTGAAAAACGAAGGGCGCCATTGTGCTTCTCGACAATTCACCAGGTGGCAACCTGGTGACAATAATACTGTGTTGACCAGGGTACTGGTTCCCAGCCGCGCTGCCTGACGAGTGGCCTCGGACCAGAGGCTCTTATCATACCGACTCATGGGATCAGCGTTTCTTGCCTGCCAGCAGACAAGATGCACAAGGGAGACATCCGACAAGCGCAGTGGTTGCAAAGTCGTCGTTCATCCCTCCATGCATTTGTATGTGGCAACTGGAAATGCTCCCGTTCTGGGCACTCCCTCCCTTTCTTCAAAAAGAAAGACGGGAGATGGACATGCCCATCGACCCCTCCGCGCGGCACGTCACCCAGAACAACAATCGGTCTTGACCCCAAATGCCCCTTTACATTGCGCCGGGTCGGTCCGGCTTGTTCAGCCTTTCCTGACAGCAAAACGACGACAATGCCTCAGGGGCGGCGGGGCGAAAAGAACTGTGTCGGCCAACGTGGTTTGAGCTGGCCAGGCAAACTGGTGCGACAAAAAAGAATCCTTCTGTTTTTTCAAGAAAAAAACCCATGCCGGCAGCCAGAATGACACTGAAAAACCAAAAAGACCCCCACCAGCAGATTGGCTTTCACATCCAAAAGCGTTACTGGGCTAGAGGACCAGCAGCAGGAGGTATTTGAACCAAATAAACAAGGTCGACCGGGAGCGGACCAAACGGACGCAAAGCTTCGCGCACGACCCAGACACAAAAGCCCCTCCCGAAAAAAATAAGAAATCTTTTTCTCGAAAAGAGAGACAGATGAGAATCTGGGCCGTGCAGCCCGTAGGGTTAGATGGGGTTAGATCTACCGCAAGAGAAGACGCAAAGCAGAGGTCTCTCTATCATCAGTAGAACTGCGGGGAAGGCGAGGATCAGCAACAGTCAAAGAAAGAGCCCCGGAGGGCCCTCCCTGACAGATCAGTTCCGTCTCTTTCGTTGCTAGCTTGGGACTTGGTGCAGGGTCGTTTTCATGACAAAAAGAGCATCTCTCAGGAAGAGAGACAACTTTTTGCGGCGGCTTCGATTTCGAGATTATCAATGGAAAGATGGGCAATGGAGATAGGGTGTTCCATCATCGTTTCGGGCGAGGCCAGCAAGCTGTCTTCCACAGAGGTGGTTCGTCGGTTGTCGAGAGGCCATGAGATGGAAAAAAGAGAGAAGACAATTAGGGGATAGGGGGCCCAAGAGACGAGAGATCTATTAAACACGGTGGGTGTTGACGACGCGTCAAACGAGGAATAGCGCGTTGGGACGTGCACCGCGAATTCACGTGCATGAATCATATGACATAATCAAGTCTTTCACGTGAGCGCCGCGGAACTCAACTTGCAAAAAAAAGCAAGCCAAAAGTCGACTACGCAATCGGCCGCTATTACGGGGACTAGTATACGGAGTATGATTCCATCCAGCCACCAACACCAGGCATCCCCCTCTTGTTCCCATCGACCTCATTTTCCAACGATTTTTTTTCGGCGATAACAACATAGAAATAAACAAAGCGATTCCTATACACCCACCGCCATGTCTTTTGATCAGCTCTCGTCGATGGAGTCGGGCAGCGCCAGCGCGCGGCGCGGCGGCAACGGCGGCGGCGGAACCTATTCCGACGACCCGGCCTTTCAGAAGCTGTCGCAGCAGCTGAGCAACAAGCTGTTCAAGCTGCAGGGCAATATGGCCAACCTGACGCGCGACATCGGCCATCTGGGCACGCGCAAGGACAATGCGCGCGTGCGCGAGCGCGTCAACGATATGCTCGAAGAGTCGCGCGACATGTTCAAGGATGTTGGCGAGGGCGTCAAGAAGATTCAATCATGGGATGATGCGACGGTAAGGCCCGGCCCCAAGGTTACAACTTTTTTTAATGTTCTACTCGTACTGACCTCTAGCCCACCCAAAGATACCAGCAGAACAAGCTGTCGCGCGAGTTCCAGTCGGCGCTGTCCGAGTTCCAGTCGCTGCAGCGGCAAGCTCTGGAAAAGGAAAAGGCATCCGTGTCGGCGGCTCGCGCGGCAGCTCTCGGTGAAGAGGAGGATGCCGGACGGGGATCTTCCGAGAGCGTCCGTCTCGTTCAGTCTCAGTCCCAGCAACAGGAACAGCAGCAGATCGACGCGTCGCGGCTGGCCGTCCAGGACGAGGTCGATTTCCAAGAGGCCCTGATTATCGAGCGCGAAGACGAGATCCGCAACATTGAGCAGGGCGTCGGCGACCTCAACGTGCTCTTCACGCAGGTGGCCGCCATGGTCAGCGAGCAGGGCGAGCAGCTCGACAACATTGCCGACAATGTCGAAAACGTGCGCACCGACACGCGCGGCGCCGACTACGAGCTGCGCTCGGCCGCCCGGTACCAGCGCAACGCCCGCAGCAAGGCCTGCTGCTTGCTGCTCGTCCTGACGCTGATCCTGACGATTGTCCTCCTGGCCATCTTTTTGGGTTGAGCCCCGGTTGAGCCTCGGGTTGATCTGGATCTCTTTGTGCTGTGTTTTTTGTGTGTCCCTCCTTGACTTGTATATTTTCATTCCCCACGGCATGGCGTTTTGAGGCGTTACTATCCCTTTGTGTATTCTCAAGTCTCGCTTTCTTTTTCACTTGACCCTCTTTTTGCTTGCAAATGTTTCCTTTGTGGCCACTCCTTTATGTTTTACATTTTTCTTTCATTTTGAATCTATCCGATTTTTTTAATCTTTCTTCGCCTGCTTCTCTATTGTTCCTTTAGCAGGAAGCCATGGAAACTCGGGCTGTGCGCTCTGCTTGACGCTGGCATTTTGAATTGGCTTGAGTAGCCGCACCGTCGTCGTAATGGCATAGCTCGATGCGGCCGAGGCGAGCCAGTACAGGTGGATGGCCGCGGGGAAGTGCAGCGTGGCGAAACTGACACTGACAGACATGACGACCAGCGTCCGCTGCAGAATGCGAGAGGCCATGCTCTCGGCCACCACAGAGTTTGACTGCTGTCCCGCAGCCGGCCCAAGACCAAAGAGCGCACGCCGCCCGGCATCCGTACCCGGCATCACGTTGATGACGAGCATGGCTGACAGCGCAAAGGGCAGCACATGGTACGGATCAGCCATGGTCAAGTCCGGGAACCACAGACAACCACCCGTCGTCATCGACGGTTCTGCGAGATATGTCAGGTCGGAGGACGCAGCTGCCGCCGATATCATGTCTGTTCCGGCCGTTGATGTAGCCGTTGACGCAGCTGTTGATGCCGCTGTTGACGCTTCTTTTGAAACTTCTGCCGCCCCTCCCCTCTGAAAGATCATGCCGAGAAGACCAGCGGATGCTCCGCACATGCGCCGGATCGCTTCGATGACGACGAGCCACGGCGGCATCGTCAGCAAATTGCCGTAGAGCTTCCACTGCTGCACGCCAAAGACGCCATAGATGCGCTTGGACGTGGCCAGGTACTTCTTGGTCACCTGCTTCTGCACGGCGGCCGTGTCGAGTCGCGGGTTGCTCTGGATGATCTGGCGCGAGTGCACAGCGACCCACGACTGCAGCAGCGGCGTCAGGCGGTTGCGCGTCTGCGCCAGAGTGCGCGCATGCCAGCTAAACGGCAGACGCACGACCAGGTTGACGCCCAGAGCGACCAGCGGAATGGTCACATACCACGGGGCATGGGAGAGCGTGTGGAACTGGAGGATGGCCGTCTCGGCGGCGTCGACCGTTGTGTCGACCACTGATGACCAATGGAAGCTGCGTCGGCTGCTGCAGCATGCTTGGCAGACGGATTTCGAGCTAAAGGTCGGCCGGCTTGGTGGCCTTGAGGATGCTTGCAAGCCGTGCGCCGACTGCATCTGCTTGTGAAATGAGATGGATCTCGTGATGATGGTCGGAGGAGTAATGGTTGTTGGCGCCGTCCTCCGCAGCGCGCGGGCGCCTTGTATTGAGAATGACATGCTAGAGTGTATGAGTCGTTGAAGGAATTCTGTTGTACAGGGGATGTTGTATCGGTGCTACCTGCGCATCGACCGAGTCGTCGGAATCATCACCAAACGATGTCCCACGGCAGAGCTTCATTTGTTTTTGATGTGGAAGGCACAAATCTGGACCACTCCCAAAATAGGACTAGCGCCTCCGCATGTGCATGCCACCCACCAAGCACCAAGTACTCGTATGTACCTTTGTACCTGGATGCTACACGTAACAACTCCCATAGCTCCTTCCGCGTCTGTGACAGCACCTGCCTTTTGGGTGGCGATTTGAGCTTCTCTCTGCAGCTGCAACCCCTCGTCCCTTTTTTATACGATTCTTGCTTCTGCTGGTCACTTTCTTCTCACTCCTTTTTAGAGCGGCATACCATGGTGGCCTCTGTCACAACACAGCGCCCGTAAACGGCTCTCCATTTCTCGACCAGAGGGGAAGAAAAAGACGAGACCGCTTCTCTGACGCGTCCCTGACCTCATTCACTCGTTTCGCCCCTCCTCTTTCCTCCTCCTTCGTCTCCTCCTTGTTACGTTCACGACGCCTTCTCGACGCCACAATCTTCAAACGCCACGATACAAAAGTTCCCTTGCATACGGACAGTCACCCAACGCCCCCCTTTTCTTTTTCTTTATTCGTATCTCGTCTCCCTCTTGCCCTTGACATCATGGCCGACACCGACTCGACCGACCCTGGGACGTCCCCGTCCGTTGTGATCATGGCACTGGTGACGGCTGCCGCCGTGACAGTGATGCTCCTCCCCTATATCTGGCGGCTGGCCGGCGCGACGCTGGGCTGCTATCTGCGGAAGCGCACGCAGAGCCGCCGCCAGTTTGTACTCGACACCCGGGCTCGGGACCAGAAGCGGCTGGAAGAAAAGGGCGGCAAGACGATCCAGCAGATGCTCGACGCGGCCGACTCGACAGATACAGACTTTGACGGCATTGTCGGCTTCTTTCATCCATTCTGGTGAGTACCTCTGTGGGCAATGGTGACCAATGGTGATCGTTGGTGGCCAATGCCCGTTTTATGCTGTAATCCGTATTCTTGCACCATGCTAACACCTCTCTAGCAACGCTGGCGGCGGCGGTGAACGCGTTTTGTGGGCGGCCATCCGGGCGACGCAGGATCGCTGGCCGCGCGCCATGTGCGTCGTCTACACAGGCGACCACGACGCGCACAAGGACCAGATCCTGGCCCGCGTCCGCGACCGCTTCAATATCCACCTGCACCCGCCATCGGTGACCTTTTTGTACCTGTCGACGCGCCATTGGGTGCTGGCATCGACGTGGCCGCACTTTACGCTGGCGGGCCAGTCGCTGGGCTCGATTGTCATGGCCTGGGACGCGCTCTCGCTGCTCGTGCCCGACATTTTCGTCGACACCATGGGCTACGCCTTTGCGCTCGGCCTCGTCAAGCTCTTGGTGCGCTCGGTGCCGACGGGCGCGTACGTGCACTACCCAACCATCTCGACGGATATGCTGGCGTCGCTCGACCCGGCATCGGCCGTCGGCCGCGAGGGCGTCAATGCGGGCCAGGGCGTGGGTCTGCGCGGCAAGGCGAAGCGCATGTACTGGGAGATCTTTGCGCGGTTCTACGGCAGCGTCGGCTCGTCGATTGATATTGTCATGACCAACTCGACCTGGACGCAGGGCCATATCCAGAAGCTCTGGGGTCCCCAGCGCACTCGCAAGGGCCGGTCGGCCGAGGCCGCCACGGTCGTCTACCCGCCCGTCGCCGTCTCGGAGCTGGAGCAGGAGATTCCCGTGACAGCGGCCAGCGAGGCGGACCGCGAGCCCGTGCTTCTCTACATCGCCCAGTTCCGACCGGAAAAGAACCACCATCTGATTATGCAGGCCTTTGCCGATTTCAAAAAGAAGGAGGCCGAAGCATCACCGCCACCAAAGAAACCCGCACAGCTCGTCCTTGTGGGCAGCGTTCGCGACGACGGCGACTCGAAGCGCGTCTACCAGCTGCGGCTGCTGGCCAACGAGCTCGGGATCAAGGATAGCGTGACGTTCCAGCTGGACGCGCCCTGGCCGTTGATTCTGCAGTGGCTGCGTCGGGCATCGGTCGGTGTCAACGGCATGTGGAACGAACACTTTGGCATCGGCGTCGTCGAGTACCAGGCCGCCGGTCTCGTGGCCGTTGTGCACGACAGCGCCGGCCCCAAGCTGGATATTGTCGTTCCGACCGCCGATGATGAAGCCGGCGGTCAAGTTTTGCCTACAGGATTCCACGCCACGACAGCACCAGAGTTTGCCGACGCGTTTGCTGAAGCTCTGTCATTGCCGGACCCCTTGGCATGGCGTCTGCGTGCGCGCAAGTCGGCAAAGCGCTTTACCGAAGAAGAGTTTGCTCGCAAATGGCTCGAGCAGATGGAGCGACTGGTAGCCATGTGCAAGCACAAGCGTTAAGTGTCATGGGAGGGAATGCCTTGTATGTTACTGCTCTTTGATACGTTGTATTGCGTTTTACGTTTTTAGCAGGTACTGTTTTTTTTTTTTTTTTTTAATGTGATGATCAGTGTTCACAGCTCTCGTTCATACCCTTGGTTCCGTGATAGAAATAAAAAAAAAGTTACATTGGGAATATAAACTCGAAAAAAAAAGAGACTAAAAAAATTGCTGATGTACAATATGTGTGTATCTATCGCTAAATAGGACGTTTGTCTAAGGGGGAAGGGAGCACGTAGGTAGCTAATAACTAACAATAGCTGCCCGGTTATCTCTATATCATGTCCATGTCACTCGGTTCACTTTAAAACACGGCGCCGCCGCTGCTGACCTGGCGAGGCTCGCCGGCCGCCTCAAAGATGCCGCCGGCCAGGAGGCGGACACCCTGGACGGAGCTCAGGGTGGGCTCGGTCCACGAGACATTGTGGCCGCGCTCAACCATGGCGGCCACGGTCGAGTTGTCGTACGCCAGCTCAAAGACCATGGTGTTGGGCAGCAGCTGGTCGTGGATGCGGGGTAGCGCCATGGCTTCACCGACCGACATGCCCTTCTCCAGCACGTGCCAGGCGACCTGCACGGTAGCCGACACGATACGGCTGCCACCGGCGGCGCCCGTCACGAGAACGAGTGTGCCGTCGGGCTCCTCGGCAATAATGGGCGAGATGGAGCTCTGCGGACGCTTGCCGGGACGGATAAAGTTGGCCGGGCTGGGCGGGAGACCAAACTCGTTGTCGGCGCGCGGGATGCTGAAATCGTTCATCTCGTTGTTGAGCACGATGCCGCTCTCGGGCGTGACGAGCAGCGAGCCAAAGAGCGTGTTGATGGTGGTGGTGCTGCTGATGGCGAGGCCGGAGGCGTCAACGGCGACCAGGTGGCTGGTGCCGTGGCTCTCGGCGGCCGCGGTGGCGTCCGGGTTGTACACCTCGACGGGCAGCGTGGTGTCGTCGCGGATCAGCGCGTGGCGGGCGACGGCGTTCTCGGGAGCCAGCAGATCGGCCTCAAAGTCGCTCAGGCCTTCCACAAAGGCCGGGTCGCCCATGTGCGTGCGGGCGCCGTAGCCGAAACGCAGGGCCTCGTCGAAGCGGTGGGTGCTGACGTTGATCTTGGACGAGTCGGTGCTGTCGACCTGGGGGAACTGCTCCATGGTGTTGAGGATGGAGAGGGCAATGGCGCCCGAGGTGGGCGCGCCGGTGGAGTGCAGGGTGCGGCCGCGGAAGGTCGAGCGCAGGGGCTGGCGCAGCTCGACCTTGTACCCGGCGAGGTCGTCGAGGGTCAGGGTGCCGTTGGTCTTTTGGATCAGGTCGATCATCTCCTCGGCGATGGCACCCGAGTAGAAGACCTCGATGCCCTCCTTGGCAATCTTCTCCAGCGTGTTGGCATAGCGCTTGCGCGTCATGGTCTCTCCGAGCTGGACAAGGCGGCCGTTGGGCGCAAAGTCGACGGCCCAGCTGGGGTCCTCGATCAGGAACGGGCCCAGCTTGTCCATGGCCGTGTTCATGTAGCGGACGGTGTCCTCAGAGACGGTGAAGCCGTTGCGCGCGACGCCGACGGCGGGCATGACGACGGTCTCCCACGGCAGAGCGCCGTGCTTCTGGTGGAGGTGGGCGAGGCCGCGCAGCTCGCTGGGCACGGCGACGGCCAGGCCGCCAATGACGCTGCCCAGGACGTTGCCCTCGTACATGTTCTCGTGGGCGGCCGCCGGTGCCGTTTCGCGGTAGTCGACGTACTCGTAGTCGCCGTGGGTGTCGCGCACAAGCATGAAGCCGCCGCCGCCGATGCCCGAATGGTACATGCCGACGACGCCGACGCAGAGGGTGGCGCCGACGAGCGCATCGGCCGCCGTGCCGCCCTGCTTCATCAGGTCGACGCCGATCTGCGAGCAAACGGCATTCTCGCAGGCGACAGCGCCGTGAGAACGGTCCTTGGGGCTGACAAGAAATGCGTCATCGAAATCGCCCAATGGTTGTTGCTGGTGTGCGGGCCGGGCAGCAACGCACGGTGCGTTGCAGGCCACCAGGAGGCCGAGAGTGGAGATGAAGGACTCTAGTGCAAAGGTTGTCAGCACGCAAGATAAAAAATATCACGTCATTCCTGCAGCACAAGTTCATCGTCGAAAAGGGGAGGGGGGGGAGCATGCATTGGCAAAAAATGTGCGTCGCATTGTCGCAGTGTCGCAGCGTTGGCGGTTTTGTGGGGAAGCGGCTCAAGATGTACGCAAGATCCAACGTTAACGTTGGTCCTTTGCGAGTAGATCTTGGAAGTCTCGTGTATATTTCTGATTGTGATGATGCTGGGTCGTGATGCGATGCTCTTCTTTGTGATTTGGAATTGTCGTGTGATCAAAAAACAACATACTCATCTGTGTGACGTTATGCCGGTCAAGGCAAAGATAGCCAGCGGGACAAAACAAACGGGGCAGCAAAAGGCGCGCAGAAAAAAAAGGACAACTGCGAAAGCACAAGATGTCGCCCGGCGAGGGGGGGGAAGAGGGGTTGAAGCGGCACGGCGAGGCTCTTTTTAAGAGGAAATGAAGATGAAAGGAGTCGGAAGGACAAGAGCAAGGACGTCTTCCGTACTCGCGACTTGAACGCCGTTCGTTCCTTCCCGTTTGGGCGAAGAGGCTCCGTACCGCGGTGCCCGCCTGCTAGCTTTGAGCATAGCACGAGACAATGCACCCCTGTGAGCGCGGCAACAGTACGGAGTAGAGGCCCCCATGCGGCCAGGTGCCTTCATACTATGTACCACTTTGCACAAAAAAAAAGTAGGACCCATTGGTTTTGCTGGCGTATCAGCGCCTGCCGAGCTATCGCCCTGGTCTCCCCCTCCCCCTATGGCGATACCAGGATGTTTTGGCATTCGCCGGCGACTAGCGCAGAGATTAACGCACTGGCAGGTGCCACTTTAGGCATGGGGTTGATGCAAGTGCGTGTAAATACTCCTGTGTTCAAAAGAGCTTGTCCGATGCCACTCGGACTTGAGGCTACAGTGTATGCGTGTGTGAGCTTTGCACGTGACGTTCCACATGATAGGTGTACGATGTGATTAGTCATTTTCTGTCACTTTATCGCGATAGAGAGCTCCATTGAAAAAAAAAGGCCAAAGAGCTGTGGAAAAATGAGGGAGGAAATAAAGTAGGACGGGGAGGGCACCATCACGGCCCAGAATCTGCATTTTTTTTTATTTGTTTGTTCTATCTATGAATAGCACAAGCTTGACAGCATTTCTACCGAGACAGAGGGGAAGCAATTCATGCGGTTCATTGTAAGACAAGCCATTGTCTCGGCCCGAACCAGTCTTTGCCCAATCCTGCGGCCACAATTGTCAACCAGTCCCAAGATCACTGCTTCGCTTTCGGTCCCGTTTCCGCATTGGGTTCCGAAATCAACGCCACGCACATTCCATCGCTTCCACCGCCTTTCCAACATGCCCGATACGGCTGAGCAAGCGGCCACGCCCATGGAGGATGGTCCCGTGGCAGGATCCAAGCGGCCTCACCCCGGCAGCAGCCCTCAGCGTGCGATGGCAGAGGAGGAGGATCGCCAGGAACGCCCGGAAGGCCAGGAGGGACAGCAAGGACAGCAAGGACAGCCGGGCGAGGCTGGGCACACCAAGACGCTGGCGAAGCGAGTCCGACCCAAGAAGAAGATCAAGGGCGGTCGGCGGCTGCAGGCCGTGACGGACGGCTCGGCCGAAGAGGTGCTGCTAGCCGACGTGCAGTCTCTCCTTAAGGAGCTGCACATTCGCCAGGAGCGGGAAGCAGAGAATCACACGTCCGTGATGGTGGGGGAGAAGACTTCCGAGGAGGCTGCCGAGGAGGCTGTCGAAGAGGAGGACGCTGAAGAAGATCTGCCTGAAAAGGGTACGGTGATTGAGCTCGAGGTGGTGGACCTGTCGTCGACGGGCGAGGGTCTGGCGGTGCAGCGGACGATCCACGACGACGTGAATGGCGCTGCTGCGAGCGAGACGCGTCGCAAGAACCGCCGGCGTCGCGTCTACGTGGTCTCGTTTGCCGTACCAGGCGACATTGTCAAGGCCAAGGTGTACCGGCACCTGCCACCGCCGCGGCCGGACAGCGAGGGCGTGGTCGGCCCGACGTACTCGGTGGCGGATTTCATCGAGGTGGTCCGGCCGTCGCCCGAGCTGCGGGATCCGCGGGGCGACGAGCATCGTGTGCGCTGCCAGTACTTTGGACGGTGCGCGGGCTGCCAGTACCAGATGCTCGACTACGGCGAGCAGCTGCGCATCAAGCGGCGCGTCGTCGAGCGGGCGTACCGCCACTTTTCGCAGCTGCCGCCGGAGCGCGTGCCGGCCGTGCTCGACACGATGCCGAGTCCGCTGCAGTACGGCTACCGGACCAAGCTGACGCCGCACTTTGACGGCCCGCCCGGGTTCCGGCGCAAGCGGGGAGGCCACGGCGGAGCGCGACAGACGCTGACAGAAGTGCCTGCGATTGGCTTCATGAGCAAGGCGGGCGGCGAGGCGGGCAGCGGCGGCGGACGGGCGACGTTGGACATTGAGCATTGTCCAATCGGAACGCCCGCCGTGGCGGCAGGCATGGCCCGCGAGAGAGCGCGGGTGGCACGCGACTATGCCACGTTTTCGCGCGGTGCCACGATTCTGCTGCGCGAGAGCACGCAGCGGTACAAGGCGGGCGAGAACATTCCAGACGACGCAGGTGATGCGAAGAGTCGCATTCGGATCGACACGGAGGCCTACACCGACATCAAGACGTGCATCAGCGACAGCAATGCAACATCGACCGAGTATGTCGACGACTATGTGTTTACCAACCCGGCAGGCAGCTTTTTCCAAAACAACAACTCGATCCTGCCGCCGCTGACGCAGTATGTGCGGGAGAGTGTGCTGCGCGCGATGCCTGACGCACAGAGTGGTGGCACGGGCAAGAAGCTCAAGTACCTGATCGACGCCTACTCGGGCAGCGGCCTGTTTACGATTACGCTGGCATCGACGCTGCCCGGTGGCTCGATCGGCATCGACATTGCCGAGCAGTCCATTGCTTATGCGCGCACAAATGCAGAGCTCAACCACCTGCCTCCCGACCGGTGCCGCTTTTTGGCGGCTGACGCGGCACAGCTCTTCCAGAGCGTCATTGAATACGACCCTGACGAGACCGTGGTCGTCCTCGATCCGCCGCGCAAGGGGTGTGACGGCCCCTTTCTGCGGCAGCTGCTGGCCTTTGCTCCAGCTCGCATCGTCTATGTCAGTTGTAACGTGCATACGCAGGCAAGAGATGTCGGCATGCTCGTGCGCGGGTACGTGGAGGCGGGCTGGGGTGGTAGTGGTGGTGGCAAGGGCAAGGGAAAGGGATCGGAACCCCAGAATCAGGAAAAGATGGAGGGCGTGGAAGGGGGGGAAGCAACTCCAACCGGCGGAAGAGCTTCCGGCCGCTATGAGATTGAAAGTTTACGCGGATTCGATTTCTTTCCGCAGACGGCACATGTCGAGGGAATCGCCGTTCTTAACCGAGCAGATCTGATCTAAAGGCACGGGAAAAATATGGTGAAATTTAAAGGGGGAAAAAGAAAAAATGAGAATATAGCAGATCAAAAAAGGAAGAGGGGAAAAAAAAGGACAATAGAGAACGAAGAATAAAAAAAGAAAAGAAACAGGAGAGCGGATCTAGATCCGCTCTGAATCAAAACAGACAAAAATAAGGTGAAAGCAATGTTGCATTTTTTGATCTATTTCATGCTTTATGGGCTGTTATTCTATTATTGACCTTTTCTTTTTGGCATGTGCCTTTTTTTTTTTTCATCAGGGCTGTTCTTGGCCTGTTCTTGGCCTGTTCCTGGCCCCGTGGAGTATACAAGTATATCTTTGTATGGTCCGGTCTGGCCTGTTTTTTTCTTTCTCTCTCCCCTCGCCCGTATTCTCCGCGGCCCTCCCCCCTTTTTCGGCAAGATGCTCTTACACCCCTTCTTTCGTTTCCGAAACATCTATTATCAGACGGCTTCATATACGAACATGACCGAGGCTGTTACGGACAAGATTTTCCCCTCTTCGGTGTGTCTGAGATACCGAGGCATTTGTTTATTCAATACCTAGATCAGGAATCACTCATTGACTGGCCGGCCTAATTTGCGTATCTTTCTTTTCTGAACTCTCGACCTCTCTCGGTTGACCATTATAGGCTTCAGCTCCGTCGTTGTTGCATCTCCCTTACACCTACAGTGCATGTGTCCCACATATTTTTATTTTATTGTAAAAAAATATTGACTCGTTTCCATCACGAGCAGTTTACGAAGTACCCTTCTTGCCTCTATCTGTGCCTATCTCGTAGTCACTTTTGTGGTTATTCTTATTAATATTATTATCGTTTCAGCCCACTGTCTAATGGTTTTTTTCTTCTTTTTTTTTTTCATCGAACCATGAACCACAAGACAGTTGCTTCTTGCGTATCCTTTCTCGAAAGGAAACGACGGACAGAAACGTAGGTAGGCAACTTTTAAAAATAAAGGCAAAACATAAAAGTGGAAAAATAAAAACATGGAAACCCAAGAATACCACCAACAAAAAGCAAAGGGCCCACGGTCTTGGGAACGGCGTCCCAGCTATCCGTCTCGAAAGAGTAACTGCATCGTGGCAGTCACAGTCACAAGTGGCGAGGTGCTCCTTATATTAGCTAGGTACCCAGGTACTGGCCCCGCCGCTGTGGTATATCTTTGCTTTCTTTTTCCTTTTCTTTTTTTCCTCCATAGCCGTGAACATCTCACCGCCCGTCATGGGTACCTGGTGTTAATAAAACGGGTTGCCCAGGACATATTATTGTATAGTACGTATCTCACTCTGTACTCTGTACCTACGTGTGGAGGGTGGAGGGTCCTGGGGGCCGGTCCCATCCCTCCCAGATGGTTAATTGCCTCGTGGCGTCTGGAGACGAGCATGGGGCTGTAAGTGTCTTGGCACACGCAAAATGACGATACAATGACTGCATGGCATTGTGTCGTTTCTCTCTCTCTGTCTCTTTTTTTTTTCTTTTTTCTTTTTTTCTCCTTTCTGCTCTTCTTTGCTTTTTCTTTTTCTCGTCACAGCCTTCCTGGCTCTCACTTTGGGTTCCATGTATGATGCCTACACCTTGCATATTATCAACATGCATGCAGGTGAGCGTGCCGGGCTGCTGCCAAACTTGGATGGTGTACGGAGTATATGTATCTCACTCTGCTTGCATATGTCTTGCATGGTACAGTTTCCATGCCCTGCACAGCCATGCACAGGGTGGCAAAATTAAGCCAAAAAAAAAAGACGGCTTGCTACCGTATGCGCAGATTGCCTCTCGTTCTTGTTTAGCCGCACTCACTCACTCTTATGACGGCCTTGAAGAGGGTGCATGGACTGGGATCAGAGTCTGGGGGTCGCCGGCGTCCGCTCCGGTGTTGAGCTGTTCGTATTGCGCGATGTCGTAGGAGAGACTGGTTTTACTGTCGCATTGAGGGCCAGGTCGTTGATTACGAGCTCAAGGTGAAACAATGGCAAAGATCAGATGGGTCAGATTCGGATGATTCAGATGGATCGGATGCAACGTAAACCTCCAACGAGATCAGATGACAGCCCGGAGCATTTCCCGCGGCGGTTTCAACAAGGAGTGAAACTTGAGACCTGCAAGGCTCCAGCTACTCATTCAATACGTCGTATGGTGCCTACCAATTTAGATGCCTTGGGTAGCTAGGCAAGGTAGGTAGGTAGCATTATGTTGTAAATCGGTGAAGAAAAAAAATGGAAAAATGGGAAATGAAAAATAACAAAAATAACAAAAATAAAAACGGCAGAAAGTTGACAAAGATGGGGGAGAAATAACAAGCGGAAACACGGACGTCTTGTTGAGAATCTTCGGAATTTCACTTTTACCGGTAGGATGCAAGTTCTGCAAGGTTCTGATCCATCTTCACCGGATATGTGAAAAGAGCCGGTACATCTTGCAGATATGCTGCTAAGCTTACGGGGGTGGCGACAACCTCTTATTCCCCATGAAGCACGGCATTTCAAGTGCCTGAGTATGCTTGCAAGATGCACATGGATGGCATGGGTATCACATTGTTATTCCTGCGGCATATGTATATTCCAATGTTGCCGATGGCCTAGAATAACGAGCAAAAAAAAAAAAAAAGGTATGGCATCTTTTATTCTGCAGCAACTTGCATTATGCAAGGCGCTCGATTTTGCCACAGGCTTCAATGTAGGACAACCGATATGCAAAGAGCACCCACTTGGAGCCCACTTTTACTTTCTTTTCTTTTTCCAGGGGAGCTTTTCTGCGTGTTTTAAACAAAAAAGAGGGACTATATGTACCCGGTTCATACTTGGCTACCTACTTAGGTGATCCCGAGATGTGTACCAGAAAACCAAATCAATGGGCGGCGTGATACATTGCTTTGCGTCTGTCATGGAGCGCAAAAAACCAAAAAAAAGGAAGAGAAGAAAAAAAAGATACAAGATCCATCGCTATAGGAGTATGAAAAAAGCAAAAGGATACGACGGAAGAAAAAGAAAGAAAACACAGCAAGATGCATACGTAAAGTTTCGATGTTCTCCCACCTCGTCGTTTATGATACCCCTTTTCGCCCCCACCATCAAGGAGAATTGCGGTAGAATGTTTATTTTCTTTTGTTTTCCTTTTTTTGATTTTTCTTTTTTCGGGACGTTTTCTGCTCTTTTCTCATCTTGGTACCTACCTCTACTCCTCCTTCGTATTACACTGCCATATACCCCTACATACCAAGCTGCCCACCTTCTACGCATTCTGCTCAAGCTTCGTACGTCTACCGGTATAGCCTTCCATCACCAGAAGAATCCCGGTGTCGCGTGCCGGGCGTCACTCTTGCCTGCCCAGACAGCCAACGTATTGTCACGTTGCCGGCAGGGATATGCAGAGCGACGTCGGTAAGGCCAAGTTCGCCCCGATCGCCCTGCCTCATCTGTCGTTGCCTTTCTTCTTTGGTCCATGTTCCCCTTTTTTGGCTTCTCACATAGATCACGCATATCTGGGTCGGCGGTACTTGCTCACGGCTCGTCTTGCCCCTTACCCTTACTTCTTTTTCTGGTGCAAGTCCGCGTATCGAGTCCCCGTTGAGGCGGGACCATTGAAAATCTTGGGTGCCTCTTGGATCTGTATAAAGTACCTGCCGGTTACATGGTTCCTGTCTGTACCTAGATACAAAATAAATAGATTTAGCAAACCCAATAAGAAAAGAAATAAACAAAAGAAAAGAAACAAAAGGCAAAACCCGATAAAAAAAAGCCCCGATCTTTCATGCCCACTTAAAACAAAAAACATCCCGAGTACAGCCCGTGGTAGGAACATGCGTGTGCCTAGTTTTCAATGCGTCTTACAGACTGGACTTTGTGTATTCTGCTGAAGATATTCGTATTGAACAGTTTAGTTCTAAATGAAAACGATCAAGACCAGACGAGACAAGGTGCTGGGACCTATCCAGGCAAGTGGCAAATGCAAGGCATAGCTCAAGAGCTGAAGCTCCATAGTCCATGGCGAATGTATGCTTTCCAGTTGGAGGCTTACCACCTTAAGAGTTTTTGCCTTGTTTCTTTGTAGATTTCATATACAGCCCACACCTGTGTCCATGTAAGATACGTCCAAATGCATATTGTGCTTCTTTTGTACATACCTATATACGTGCTTCATCCCATATACCAACAAGGCCATCGTTCAAGTATCCTGACCGAGGTACCTATTGAAATAGAGGGAGTTTTGATGAAACAATACATGAAAATGAATAAAAGCCAATGAAACCTTGTAAAAAATAACAAATAAAGAGACTGGGAGTACCAAAAGGAAAAGGAATGGGGAGAGGGGGGTGTGTGTAAATATTTCCCCCAGGCAAGGGCAAGAAAATATGCATAATAAAATTAGTTTGGCATGAGCCGCCCATCCCCCAAGATTCATATGTTGGTAAGGCATCTCAGCTTTCCTTGCTGCCATAAAACTATTATGGTCTGTTTGAACCACTCAGCTTCTCGGTCTTAATGTGGCCCTTCTCTTCAACCTTATTTTGTCAGCTACTTACCCGTTTTGTCGGAGTGCTCCAAGTGTTCGGTGGCGGTATTCAACAAGAGATACAGTAAAGATACCAGGACGATGGCATCATTGCGGACAACGAAAAAAAAAGATAAAAGATACCTACCCGAATATTGTAAATCTAGCCGACGGATGGACGCATCGAGCTGTACATCGTAGCGTGCAGCGCCACCTGACAACGAACCAAGGCATGGCCCCTTCTCCCTAAAAAAGGCAGCCAACCGAGGCGTACACCTAGCTGGTGACATGTCAGTTTCGTCAAAGAAAGAGAGAAACAATAAGAAACAATAGCATGATGATAGTCCCATCGAGGGATCGAAAGAGTGTCGTGTCCATTTTATTAAATTTGTTTTGAATAAGGATAGGATCTCCTTTGATCAAACGGTATATAACCATGCTGGGACGCCCAGCGAAACGATAAACGACAAAGACAAGAGACTCGTATCGAGCAGATTTCTACCAGACCACTGGTTTTTGGGGTCCATCTTTGAAATCAAAATCAGAAGCTTTCTTTTCGATACAACTCTCTTTTTTTTCTTTTCGTCTTCTCTTCCCTTCTCCAAATATTTTTTTTTCTTGCGAGCTTTCTTTCCCCTTTTCTGTTCACAATCATATCCATGGTACCTTCCTA
>JAGKRZ010000277.1:8005-33779 GCA_020002355.1 Intubia oerlemansii
TTTTTTTTTTTTTTCGACTGATATCTGTTGGGTGATAAAAAAACGGGATGTCCTTTTTTTTGTTGTTGTCTGTCTTTTTTTCTCTTGTTTTTCATCTTGGATTTGATTTATGGCGTTTTATATTTTATATCTCCATTGAATTGATTTGGGCGCAGTGGCTCTTGATCACGAATGAGATTGGACGGGACGTTTCTTACATCTTTGCATCTTGGGGACACGGCGCAATGCACATTTGTCACGGTCACACACAAACATGCTTGTCCTCGCCATGTTTCGTCCATCATCCTAGGTGTCTCTCGTCCTCTCCGTCGTCGTTCAAATCCAACCCACGTGACCATGTTACGTAGCTCGGAGGTAACCGTGTTCGCCTGATCCGCCTGTTCGGCCCTGTTTCTAGCGAATTTCCCTTTTTCTCTCCTCTGTACCCCCTCTACCCAATCATCCCAATTCGCCTTCTTCGCCAAGTCCCCACTTTTTCTCCTGCCGCCTTTGCAACGAAAATCACAGTCACCACCGGGGAACCACCAACTCCCATTTGTCCCTTCTCCCAAAGGATTCGTTGATACCGGCTTTCGTTGTTTGTTCCAACGACCTTGTCTTTTTTATTCGACGACTCTTTTTTTTTATCGCCTTTTATATTCAACCCCCCCACATCCAACATCACAATGGCGGCCGTGATCAAGGCCATCAACGCCAAGATCCGGTCGAACCCGGTGGCCGACTACATCTGCTCGACGCGTATGTCTTTTGTGGTGATAAGCGGAGGAAGGAGGAAACGGTCGACGATATTTCTCGATATTTCCCTCCTCGTATTTCTCTCTCTCTCTCTCTCTCTCTTGGTCGACATCTTGCGACGAATGCGACGCCTTGGCGACGACGTCGCGTGACAACGCAATGCTTCCGCTTCCGAGATTGGCCGATTCGACAACCATGGACGATATGACGACAATCAACTCTTGTGGAGGGACCGATATGACGAAACGACAAGGCGAAAGCCCATAGCGATGCGAACCGAAAAGGAGAATAGAGAGGTGTCTGGTGGTCACAGCCGGGGCCTCTCAAGCGACAAGTCCTTATCCTTCTTCCAACGTTCGCGGCGCGGGAGGCTGCTGGGTCTCGCGCCATCAACTCGTTTCTGGGGAGGCATTGGTGCACGGCGGCACGGGGAACAAGGGCGGGAGACCGGACCATGACCGTACAAGTGTGCGCCATGTTGTTTTTACCGGACCAGCAGGACCAACCGCTTCCGCACCCTCCGGACCGGCCGACATCGGACCTCGGGGCAGCCAATTCGTGCGGCCAACCCAAGAAGGCCTGTCGACGCGAGAAAGAGAGAGAGAGAAAGAGAGAGAGAGAGAAAGAGAGAGAGAGAGAAAGAGAGAGAGAGAGAAAGAGAGAGAGAACGAAACGGCCAGTGCATCCAAACAGCTGCTAACAGTCTAGACTTTTGGGGCCCGGCATCCAACTTTGGTATTCCCATGGCCGCCGTCCTCGACACGCAAAAGAGCGCTGATCTGTACGTGAAGAGAGTGTTGTGTTGGTGCATTAGTTCTACTCTTTTCTTCTACTAACAATTGTCCAGCATCTCCGGCCCCATGACCTTTGCGCTGACCATCTACTCGGCGACGTTTATGCGCTACGCTCTGGCGGTGACGCCCAAGAACTACCTCCTCTTCCTCTGCCACGTTGTCAACGAGGGTGCGCAGCTGACACAGGGCTACCGCTACATGCAGTACCACCACTGGGGCAAGGAGGCCGGTGCCGACAAAGCCAATGCGAGCGTGACGGGTGTGCTGGAGGCGGCAGCACAGGCCAAGTCCGAGAAGAAGTAAAAAAGGAGGAGGAGGGGAGATATATATATCAAAGGAGGGGAGGTCGAGGAGAGGACAGTATGGATAACACAAATAGCAAAAGCAGAAGAGACGTTTTGCTGTTTGGGCAATGGAGGATGTTTTTTTTTTTTTTTTCATGTGTACATAGTGTGATGAATTTGCATTTGTCTGGGGATCGTGGAAGGAGACAAAAAAAATTGAGATGTAAGAAGACGAGTGCAGTGACGAATGAGAGAAAAAGAGGTGAGAGGGAGGATTCTGGTTCCTGCAGAAATGGAAATGGGATGAACTACCAACGACCTTGCCTGCCAACCATGAGCTGCCGGGCACCGCCTTGTATGCATCTGTCAACGTTCCGTGATAGGTCGAGCCTCCCGGACATCCCAATCAAAACAATGGCAGTGCAGCAAGATGTACCGAGCAGCAAAGAAAAACAAACGGTGGACAACACGATAAGAACACACCCTCCTTTGGAGATGTTTCGCGTGGCTCGGGACGCATATCCCCCCATCTCGGGTAGAGGAGGGTGAAAAGGGGAAAGAGGGAAAAGGGGGAGAAAGGTCAGCCCTGGTGGGGATGGAGGAGATGCACTCCGATGGACTCTGGACAAGAGCCCTCCGGTCATCGTCCTTGCTCCGTATCTTACACGTTTTTTACAACACTAGCCCTGCTTGTGCCCGCAATAACGTTCCGGGGTAATCGGTTACGGGAGTTAGCCAGACAGATATTCGTCTCGGGAAAATAAGGGGCGGAGAACGAAGATCTGGAGGCGGGAACCGCAAAAAAGAAAAAGGGTCCATGCAAGATACATGTCCGGAGTACGGTAAATAAATAAGCTGCAAAGATACGGAGTATAAAAGCTATATTATGCACTGCGGAACATGCCGGGTCAGGCTGTGCCTTGTCATCCCCGCGTAAAACTGCCGATGCCGAACCCAAGGACCCTTGTAAGAGTACCTATAATCGATTCATTCGACAGAGCCGTTGTTTGCCGTCGAGTTTATGGGCATCTAATCATATCATAAATAATGAATAATTCAAAATCGTTGCCGACAAATCATTTCCGACAAACCGGCATTCCGAGTCCTCCCGGATGTGCAATGTCTCCCCGAGAGATTTGGAATTCGCAAGGAGAATGCGAAATAGCAGAGATGCCGAGAGATGCCCGTATACAATCATGCCTGAATGGCTTGATGCGTATTTACGAATATTTACGAATATTTTACGAGAGATATCCTCTTGCTCCGTTCATAGTTCCCCCGTAGTGTTCCTTTTTGCAAGTACCGTGGTCCAGAACCTGGAGAAGGTTTTGCGGGGAAGTCAGGGCGCGGGACGTTGCTTACACGGAATGCAATGCAAATATCCTGCACCGTATCTATCTTGCACGAAAAAGCGGGTGCCCCGGACCAGTACGACCGCGCTATTTGCAATAAACGCAAATTAAAGACTGCAGTGTATAATCATTGTAATATTCAAATGAAAAAAGGAAAGGAAGAGGAAACACAAAAAGAAAATAAACCGCCATGCCGTTGTATAGTCCGCGAAAAGTCCGACGAGAGTCCGGACGGCAACTTTCGGCTTGGTCGTTTGGGACATGCCGGCGGACAAGGAGATGACAAAATGGTCACAAATGGTCACAGGACCAGATGCAGGACCAGATGAGACGTGTCCGGTAGAGCAGAACCGGACTGTTTTGGGTCATGTTGCAGGAAGGGTGCACGAGATGCAGAGTAGATAGAGCAGACGCTGAGCAGACGAAAAGGACGGCATGAACAGGCACACAAGCATGTCTTGCCAAGCCTGACAACCAAAAATCAACGGACAGCCCAACAAAAGAGCAAAAACGGCCAAGAGATGAGACGACTCGCATTGGCCAATGGCGTAAAAATCGGAGCAAGACTCTGCCGAGGCGGATGTGCCCGGTCAAATCATCTTTCCCCCCTTTTTTTCTGCACTTTTGCATTTTGGTATTATTTGTGTACCTAGGTAAAATTGTGGTAAAATTGTGTTGCACTCCATGGTATTCATATCTTCATATATTGTGGCGTCTTCGGAGATGGATTGGTGTAGGTCCTTTTTTCATGACATGTACCTCGAAGCTACAAGTCCGAGGTCTGGCTATCAGAAGCTCTACGGAGTACCAAGGCAGCCGTTGCCAAACGTTGAACGGATTTTTCCAAGCCACCTACCAAAACCTTCTTGGCGGTATGCGAAAAAGTCACCAGGACAAAAATGTATACTTGTTCAGACCTGCCACAAAGTTGTCCATTGATTATTGTTATTGTTGGGCCCTGTCAACAGAATCCTGATGGGGCAGAATTGCGCCTCGTCTTCCTTTACGCCGAGTAGAAATCGGATGTTTATACAGCATTGTATGATCCACATCCAGTGACTACGTCTTTTTTTTAGACTCTTGTTGTTCTTTTTTTTATTTTAAGTTTCTTTACTTTTTTTTTACCTCTTGTCCCGTTTTGGATGTCCCTGTGAGCGACAGGATTTGCGAAGATGCATGAGCCCAACCAGGGCAGTGTTAGCAAGAGGTGGAGAGGTGGGATGAATGCGCCTCCAGAGCATGGTAAAAGAGTGGGATGAAGTCCGCAGGTACATGGGTACATGTACTCCTTACATCGGTTTTGCAAAAACAGCTTGCCGAGAGCGGGAGGAGAGGAAATCAAAAGTGCAAAAAAAGGCAAATTTGTCTACAGCCGCGCCCAGGTTTTTAGATGCGACCGTTTCAGCGGTACGCTTACAACCTATGGATACTTGACAACTTATCCTCGGTTGTAACCAGATACTAAAAAAAAATGTCATATCGATGACGCCAGGCAGTGGAGAAAGGACAGGAAAAAAAAAAAACAAAGATGGGGGACATTGGGCAATCGCATACTCCGTAGCAATGACACATGGTATTCGTTTTGCTCTACAACGGACATGCTTTACACAACGGAAGAAACGGCACGCCCTTGATCATCTTTGTACGATGTATGCATCGTGCATCCTGTATCGTACACATGACTCTTTTTGATGATTGTAAAATTTACATCCCACTCCCACTCCATAGTCCCCTCGCCAAGTATTCACGTGGTGCAGACACGCTTTGGGGCGCGGTCCGCCCGAAAAAGGGACAAAAGCGACAATGCGCGCCAATGGGAGGACTGGCCAGCCGCGGCGCTGGGTTTACCCCTCTATGGCTCCGTGCTGCGACAAGGTACGAGGTACGAGGTATGAGGTACTCCTGAAAGATACATGCGTTCGTGCGCCGGCGGTGCTGCAAAATAGAGGAGAGCGCGCCACGGCAAAACTTCCATCATGTAGGTAGGTAGCCGACGACAAGGATGGCCACGGACAGGGTGAGCGAGGTATTGTCAACAAGTAGAAGAAGGGAGATCCGTGGAGAATGAAGCAAGCGACGATGATGGCAGAAAAAAAGAAAGAAAAATAAACAAAAAAAAAAAGGTCATAAACATAGGTAACTGACAGGATGGAACAACTTGAAGAGGACCTCCTATATTAGAAAAAAAAGGCTTATTAGGTCTTGAAGAAATGTCAATATTTCCCGCCTCTGGGAGTCCGGGTAAAGTAAAAAATTGTTATCGGACACATACGAACTTTTACCTACCTACGACATGAAAAAAAACCTAGATCGTCAGCTGTCCCCCCATGTACTCCGTAGGGAACTCTTTTCTTTTGCCGGCTTCTTCAGCCACTGCAAGACGGCGTTGTACTCGCAAAACACCCCTCTTGGCGCATTCGTTTCATTTCGATGACGACAGGGACAAAACAACAGCAAAAAGGGCCCGCCGGAGCTGCGTCGTCTCTCCCCGGTTCCTCTGTACGGAGTAGGTAGCATTCTCTGTATGGAGTACGGGGTGCTCGGCAGGTACTCCGTACTCCGTAGTCTGTACTTTTGTGGCGATTTTTTGTGTGCCGCGAGTTCCAGCGATGTCCCAGCAATAGCAGCATCCCACCCAGCGCGCGGCGCGCGGCGCGCGCAACTCTCGCTGTTTTTCTCTCTCAATTCTTCATGAGTCATCAAAACGGCAGCACCCCCGTGAAAAGGTTTTATGCCAAGGAGAAATGCGAAGAGAGGGAAAAGAAGAGAGAAGAGTAAATAATGAAAAACGAAGAGAGATTGAATGGCAGAGGAAAGAAAGAAAAGAGAGAGAGCCAAAAAAAATCAAAGATTGTCACGTGAACAAAATTGTACCTCTGTGCTGCAGAGTACCATGTACGTACGAATCTTGTATGACGCTGCATCCCACACAGCGTCCGAAGCACCTCAACATGTGCATCCCACGCTCTTGTTTGATCTCTATTCTCCTCTTTTATTCTTTCCCACTGTTTGCAGATGCTACTCCTTTAAACTGACAGATCTCTACTGCACAGTCTTTTTACAATGGGTTTTACCGAGCGCCCTCTTCTTTTTTCTGCTTTTTCTGCTTGTCTCGGTCTCTTTGTCCAGACCCCCCGAAAAAGCTCACCGTCGGAGGTACATGCTACAAAGTGCTTTGTACTCGCTCCTACGGAGCCCGTACCTCTCCCAAAATGACGGGCCATCGGCGCCATGGTCATACCCCCCACCTTTTGTACCTTTTAGCGCCATACTCGGCAAGTACACTTTGGCTGCATCTACACGTAAACAGTACCTTGCAGATCCAATGTATCTCTTCTTTTATATTTTACACTCGGGCTTTATTGTTTCTTTTTCTTATTCGTTATTGGGTTTCTGTTTTTAAAAAGTATTAAAAAGTATTTGCCCTTGTTTTTGGGAGAGTGTGAGAGACGGCCGACTGAGAGAGATGGAAGAGCCTTTTCGCTGCTACCGCCCGGCGCGCTACCTTCCCTCCCCCCCCCACTGTCAGAAGCTCGAGGGGAGCTTATCAGCGCGAAGCTTTGCCCCTCTTTGGCTCGTTTTGGCTGTTTTTGGCTCTTTCTGTCTGAGTGAGTGTCTCTCTGTGTTTGCCTGCTGCTCCTGCCTCCTCCTCCTCCTTGTTCCCTTTCCCCATTTGTACTGACTCTTTTTGGTCATTGTATATTTTTTTTTCTGTTTCATATCTTTCTTGGCCTTTTTTTCTTTCTTATCCTGTTCTCTTCTTCCCCAGCTTCTCTTTTCCCTTTTCTGTTTTTCGTTCTCTTTTTGCCCTCTTCTCGTCTTCTTTCCCAAGCCTTTCTTTTTCTTTTCTGCATTCCACTTTACCCGCCTGCTCTATCGCTGAGCTCGGCATCTCCTCCTTCTCCCATCCTTTCTCTCATCCAACCTCTTTCGGTCTCTATCGCCATGGCCTCGCCGCTCCTCGACGCGGCCGCCAAGCCGGACGCCTCGTACGAGGCCGTCTTTGACGACGATGCGCCCGCCACTGAGGCCCCCTCGATCCAGCGCATCCGTGCCAACTCGACCATTATGAAGCTGCAAAAGATTCTCGTGGCCAACCGTGGCGAGATCCGTGAGTGATGATGCAATGTTTTTGTGTCGTGCTTCGTGAATTGACCTCTTTTGCTAACTATCTCAGCCATTCGTGTATGTTACCCGGCGATACTTTTGAACCCCTCTTCTGTTGAACACTGACGACTGACGGCCATGATTAGATTTTCCGCACGGTATGTTCTTCTCTCGTCGTTTGATATGATGATATCATCTTGTCTAACTCTATTTAGGCCCACGAGCTTTCGCTTCACACGGTCGCCGTCTTCAGGTACACTGCGCTCACATCCCCCTTCTTCTCCGGTCGTCCGGCAGCGTCCAACGGTCAGCATGACTAACTGTCCAGTTACGAGGACCGTCTGAGCATGCACAGACAGAGTATGTTTTAGCTTTTGGAAGCGAGAGAGATCAGAGATCGAGATGAGATCGAGACGAGATCGAGACGGCTAACTTGCTCCAGAGGCCGATGAGGCTTACGTCATTGGCAAGCGTGGCCAGTACACTCCCGTCGGTGCCTACCTGGCCGGCGATGAGATTATCAAGATTGCTCTTGAGCATAATGTCCAGATGATTCACCCTGGTATGTGAGAGGATATGAGAGAGGACGAGTGTGCAGCAGAGAACAAGAGGGAGCACGATGGGACAAGAGGGGAGCAGAAGGGCGGTGGGGGGATGATCAGATCGATCAGGGAAAGCAAGAGAGGAGATCAGCTTGGCTCAGGACACTCTTCTATTGCTGGCCTGTTTGGTCATTCTCATC
Source organism: Intubia oerlemansii (assembly GCA_020002355.1). Classification (NCBI taxonomy): domain Eukaryota; kingdom Fungi; phylum Ascomycota; class Sordariomycetes; order Ophiostomatales; family Ophiostomataceae; genus Intubia; species Intubia oerlemansii. The sequence continues at coordinate 16,020 of JAGKRZ010000277.1, forward strand.
CTTTCCCCTCTCCTCCTCCTCGACCTGTATGAACATGCAGGTCTCGGGTGGAACCAGAGTGGAAAAAGTCATAGCTAACACATCCCCCCTCTCTTCCAGGCTACGGCTTCCTGTCCGAGAACGCCGACTTTGCGCGCAGCGTCGAAAAGGCCGGCCTCATCTTTGTCGGCCCCAGCCCCGACGTCATCGATGCCCTCGGCGACAAGGTCTCGGCCCGCAAGCTGGCCATTGCCGCCAATGTCCCCGTCGTCCCCGGTACCGAGGGCGCCGTCAGCACCTTCCAGGAAGTCAAAAAGTTCACCGACGAGTACGGCTTCCCCGTCATCATCAAGGCCGCCTTTGGCGGTGGCGGCCGCGGCATGCGCGTCGTCCGCGAGGAGGCCGACCTCAAGGAGGCCTTTGAGCGCGCCACCTCCGAGGCCAAGTCGGCCTTTGGCAACGGCACCGTCTTTGTCGAGCGCTTCCTCGACAAGCCCAAGCACATCGAGGTCCAGCTGCTCGGCGACAACCACGGAAACATTGTCCACCTCTACGAGCGCGACTGCTCCGTTCAGCGCCGCCACCAAAAGGTCGTCGAGATCGCGCCCGCCAAGGACCTGCCCGCTGCCACCCGCGACGCCCTGCTCGCCGACGCCGTCAAGCTCGCCAAGTCGGTCAACTACCGCAACGCCGGTACCGCCGAGTTCCTCGTCGACCAGCAGAACCGCTACTACTTTATCGAGATCAACCCCCGCATCCAGGTCGAGCACACCATCACCGAGGAAATCACCGGCATCGACATTGTCGCCGCCCAGATCCAGATCGCCGCCGGCGCCTCCCTCCAGCAGCTCGGCCTCACCCAGGACCGCATCTCCACCCGCGGCTTCGCCATCCAGTGCCGTATCACCACCGAGGACCCGGCAAAGGGCTTCCAGCCCGACACCGGCAAGATCGAGGTCTACCGGTCTGCCGGTGGTAACGGTGTCCGTCTCGATGCCTCGTCCGGTTTCGCCGGTGCCGTCATTACTCGTGAGTGGATTTTTTTTCCTTTCTCTTTCTTTCTTCTTTCTTCTCACTAACTCCCCTCCTCTCCAGCCCACTATGACTCCCTCTTGACCAAGCTTACTTGCCACGGCTCGACCTATGAAATTGCCCGCCGCAAGGTCATCCGCGCGCTTGTCGAGATGCGTGTCCGCGGTCTCAAGACCAACATCTCGTTCCTGACGTCGCTGCTGACGCACCCTATCTTCATTGCCGGCACCTGCTGGACCACTTTCATCGACGACACCCCGCAGCTCTTTGACATGATTGGCAGCCAGAACCGCGCCCAGAAGCTGCTTCAGTACCTCGGCGACCTGGCCGTCAACGGCAGCATGGTCAAGGGCCAGGTCGGCGAGCCCAAGCTCAAGACGGGCATCATCCACCCGGAGCTGCTCGACAAGTCGGGCCACCCCATCGACGTGTCGCAGCCGTGCACCAAGGGCTGGCGCAACATCATCCTCGAGGAGGGTCCCCGCGCCTTTGCCAAGGCCGTGCGCGCCAACAAGGGCTGTCTGCTGATGGACACGACGTGGCGCGACGCCCACCAGTCGCTGCTGGCCACGCGCGTGCGCACCGTCGACCTGGTCAACATTGCCCGCGAGACCAGCCACGCGCTGCACAACCTGTACAGTCTCGAGTGCTGGGGCGGCGCCACCTTTGACGTCGCCATGCGCTTCCTGTACGAGGACCCCTGGGACCGTCTGCGCAAGATGCGCAAGATGATCCCCAACATCCCCTTCCAGATGCTGCTGCGCGGCGCCAACGGCGTCGCCTACTCGTCGCTGCCCGACAATGCCATTGACCACTTTGTCGACCAGGCCAAGAAGAACGGCGTCGACATCTTCCGCGTCTTTGACGCGCTCAACGACATTGACCAGCTCGAGGTCGGCATCAAGGCCGTGCACAAGGCCGGCGGTGTCGTCGAGGGCACCGTCTGCATCAGCGGCGACATGCTCAACCCCAACAAGAAGAAGTACAACCTCGACTACTACCTGCAGCTCGTCGACAAGCTGGTCGCCCTCGACATCCACGTCCTGGGCATCAAGGACATGGCCGGCGTGCTCAAGCCCCAGGCCGCGCGCCAGCTCATCACGGCCATCCGCAAGGCGCACCCGGAGCTGCCCATCCACGTGCACACGCACGACTCGGCCGGCACGGGTGTGGCCTCGATGGTGGCGTGCGCCGAGGCCGGTGCCGACGCCGTCGATGCGGCGACGGACAGCCTGTCGGGCATGACGTCGCAGCCGAGCATCAACGCCATCATGGCGTCGCTCGAGGGCACGGGTCTGGAGCCCGGCCTGGACGTGCACCACGTGCGGGCGCTGGACGCGTACTGGGCGCAGCTGCGTCTGCTGTACTCGCCGTTCGAGGCGCACCTGGCGGGTCCGGACCCGGAGGTGTACGAGCACGAGATCCCCGGCGGCCAGCTGACCAACATGATGTTCCAGGCGTCGCAGCTGGGTCTGGGCTCGCAGTGGACCGAGACCAAGAAGGCCTACGAGCAGGCCAACGACCTGCTGGGCGACATTGTCAAGGTGACGCCGACGTCCAAGGTCGTCGGCGACCTGGCCCAGTTCATGGTGTCCAACAAGCTGACGCCCGCCGACGTCGAGGCGCGCGCCGGCGAGCTCGACTTCCCCGGCTCCGTGCTCGAGTTCTTTGAGGGCCTGATGGGCCAGCCGTACGGCGGCTTCCCCGAGCCGCTGCGCACCAAGGCGCTGCGCGGCCGCCGCAAGCTCGACAAGCGGCCCGGTCTCTTCCTCGACCCCATCGATTTCGGCAAGGTGCGCCGCGAGCTGGCGGCCAAGTACGGCGGCAACGTGACCGAGACGGACGTCGCCTCGTACGTCATGTACCCCAAGGTGTTTGAGGACTACAAGCAGTTTGTCGGCAAGTACGGCGACCTCTCGGTCCTGCCCACCAAGTACTTCTTGTCCAAGCCCGAGATCGGCGAGGAGTTTTACGTCGAGCTCGAGAAGGGCAAGGTGCTCATCCTCAAGCTGCTCGCCGTCGGCCCCCTGTCCGAGCACACGGGCCAGCGCGAGGTGTTTTACGAGATGAACGGCGAGGTGCGCCAGGTCACCATTGACGACAAGACCGCCTCGGTCGAGAATGTCAGCCGGCCCAAGGCCGACCCCACGGACTCGAGTCAGGTCGGTGCCCCCATGGCCGGTGTCCTCGTTGAGCTGCGCGTCAAGGAGGGCTCCGAGGTCAAGAAGGGCGACCCCCTGGCTGTCCTGTCCGCCATGAAGATGGAGATGGTCATCTCGGCGCCGCACAACGGCCGTGTCAGCGGCCTCGTCGTCAAGGAGGGTGACTCGGTCGATGGTCTGGACCTTGTGTGCCGGATAAACAAGGCCTAAGGGGAGGTTCCCCCCAAGACAAGGAGAGATGCAGTGTGAAAATTGGTTGTTTTATCTGTTCTGGCTTTGGTTTTGGTCCATTTGTTCTTTTATGCTTTGTATAGTGTGAATGATTTTTTTTTCGGCATCGAGTGAGAAATGAAAATGAGAGAACGACCAAAAGTGAAGATGAGAATTAGAGCGGGAATGAGGATGAGAGTGAGACTGACATCCGGATACGAATTAGTCATCATATAAGTTCGTGCACGTGCCGACTTACCGCCCCACTTATCTAATCACTTTTATCTTATCGTACCTTCCAAAATTTTGGAACGAGTTTTGGACGGCAGAAAAACGCTTTCCCAGCCAAAAAGTCACGATCCTGCAGCAGAAAAAAGCACACAACAGCTACGGGCTATATCCATTGGCTTATCCTCGACCATTCACGACATGCATTGACGGATTGACAGATTGAATACACGAGACGATTTCAAATTGATTTACCCAGACGGCCAATCGACAACCTCTCAAAGACGACCGGCAAGATGCCGTCGAAAACGGCCGGCCGCATCACCAAGGCCAACCGCCGCAAGACGCCGACGGGCCAGCAGAGCGACAAAAAGTACCGATGGGAGTCGTTTAGCAGCCGGGTGGCCAAGCTGCACTCGCTGGATCCGCTGCACAAGGTGCGACGGGTGGACCTGGACGCGACGGAAGAGGGAGGAGCCAGCGACCTGTCGGCGACGACGTCGTATCTGCGCAATGGCCTCGAGCGGTGGACGGATCTGAACCTGTCGCGGGGCTTCACGGCCTTTCGCCGCAAGGTGTCGCCGATGTGCGACTCGCTGGCGCAGATCCTGCACTTTGAGAAGCGCATCATGGACGCGCTGGCCTCGGCGATCCAGACGGCGCAGACCGAGGACGACGGCCGCGAGGCGCTGGAGCCGCTGCTGGACCTGCTGACGGCGTTTGCGCACGATCTGGGGGCGCGGTTCGTGGCGCGGGGGTTTGATGCGCGGGCGTTTGCGCTGCTGGTGGACGTGGCGCGGCACAATGGCACGGCGGGCCGGACGCGGTCGCACCACGAGCAGAACCACGCGCTCGATGCGTCGGTGATTGAGTGGACGTTTTCGTGTCTGGCGTTCCTGTTCAAGTACCTGTCCAAGCTGCTCGTGGGCGATCTGCGGCCGACCTATGACATCTTGAAGCCACTTTTGGGAAGGCCAGAGGTGGACGGGGAGAAAGGGAAGGAAGGAAAGGAGGAGGAGAAAAAGGAGGAAGGGGAAGACGAAGAAATGGTTGATGCCGAAAATGACAACGACAGCAAAGACACGACCAACACCAACAACAAACCTCGCCTTCCTCGCATTCCTGGCCACATCGCTCGGTTCACGGCCGAGGCCTTGAGTTTCTTGGTGCGCATGGCGGCCAACCAATCACGACGGGACAAGGCGCTGCCGCTGATTGTGCACCACATCCGCGACGATCTGCTGACGACGACGGCCGCGACGAGCCGTGACGCGACGCAGCTCTACACGCAGGGCATCATGATGCTCTTTGCCGAGGCGAGCAAAGGCCCGAGCGGCACGCTGCGGCTGTCGGCAGCCGAAATGTTTGTGTGCATTGTCCACGCGATCCCGGCGGACGAGCGGCAGGCTAACAACGAAGACGAGACGAGTGCCTGGACAGATGTGTGCTGCGGCGTCCTGACGAGCTTGGTGCACCATGCGACGACCGAGGCGCTGCGGCCCGTCACCGAGGCTGTTGTTGCGGATGCGAAGCCGGTGGCCGGCAAGGTGGCCGCGGCTACGAAATCAAAAAAGACGACAGCCGCCAGCGGGCCATGGCAGCTGAGCATCTACGCGAGACTGGTGGGCATCCTGGCGGGCGTGCGTGGTGGCGAGAAGATCAAGGGCGGCGACTGGACGGCGCTCGTGGCGAGCATGGTCGCGCTGGTCGAGACGATGGCGGCGGCTCCGGAAGCATCGTGGCCGATGTTGATCACTGGTGGCAGCGGCAGCAGCGGCAGCAGCTCGCTCCTCTGGCGACACGTCATGGTCAACGTGGCCCTCGTGTGGAACAACGCGCCGACGGCCGACGTGCGGCCGCACATTCCGACGCTGGCCAAGTCGCTGGAGCGCGAGCCGCTGGCGCCGTGGTTCGTGCCGCTGTGCGCCTACGCGGCGTCTCTCAACGCGGCCAAGTTCCAGAGCACGCTGCAGCAGCCCTTCCAGGCGTTTGTGGCGGCGCACTGGGCGCACGACAGCAACGAGGACGTGCTGTGCGCGGTGCTGGCCGGCATGGTCGAGTCGGGAGCCCTCTCGGTTTCAGTCGGGTCGACGGGCAGCGCTAACCGCCTCAAGATCCCGCAGTCGTGGCAGGACAGCATCGTGCGCATGTTTGAGCAGCTCGAGGCGACGCCCTTTCCCGAGAGCGGCGTCTACGGCGTCTATGGCAAAGACCCCGAGACGTGGCGCGACCGGTGTCTGCCAAAGTACGGCGCGCTGCTCCACGTGCTAGACACGGCGGCCGTGCACCCGTCGACGCCGGCGCGGCTGGCCGAGCTGCTGCTGCGCAAGCTCAAGCTGGCGCTGCGCCCGACGTCGCCGCAGCAGGCGACCAACGACGAGACGACCTTTCTGGCGGCACAGGGCTTCCGGGCCTACCTCAACATGACGCGCGCCCTCGCGGCGACGCCCGATGCCGGACTGCGTCCGCTGCTGCGGGCGGCGGCGCCGCGGTTTGCCCGTCTGCCGGGCTTTCTCGAAGCGCTCTTGCAGTACGAGCAGGATGTCAAGGGAGGGGAGGCCAAGGTCAAAGCGAAAGACGACGACGAGGTGGACGAGAACCTGATCAAGGCGCTGGTGGGCAACCTGTCGGCACCCTCGCACCGTCTGCGTCTCGTCTCGCTTCGTCTTCTCGAGCGTTTCGACACGTCTGCCTCGGCATCCGACTCTGACGCTGCCTCGCCCCTCGCCATCATGCTGCAGACCGAAGACATTGGCTTCCTGCCGCACAATGTGCGCAACATGGCCGCCCATCTGCGCAAGCTGGCCATGGTCTACTCGCACACGACGGCCGGCTCCTGGATCGAGTCGGCCATCCCGGCCTTTTTGTTTGGCATGCTCTCCGTGCCCCTGGCGCCCGTCTGGACCGATGCCGTGGCCGCCATGAAGCAGATCGCCGAGGCTCGTCCGGCCGCCGAAGAAGCGCTGGCCGCACTGGCGTTTGAGTGGCTCAGCGTGCCGTCCAACAGCTCGTCGGGGCGGCTGGCGGCTTTTGACAGTGTTGGATCAAGTGGCAGCACGCACACCCCCGCTCGGTCGCGTCTGCCGCCGACAGACTTTGAATGCCACAAGCTGGACCAGACGACGGCGATGGCCGAGCCCTTTGAGACGGCCGTGGTCGATCCCGCGGGCGCCATGCTCGAGGCCTTTGAGGCCAAGCAAGTGGCCGTGCCCGCGTATGCCGGCTACGAGCGCGGCAAGGCCCTCAAGGTGCTGGCGGCGATGCCCAACATGGCCGAGAAGCGGTCTCGCAAGCTGGTGCCGCATTTGTTGTCCTGGACCGAAGACCAAGGGCCAAGATTTGATGAAGTGGAGGAGGCGGAGGGTGAGGAGGAGAAGGAGAAGGGTGAAGAGGCGGATGAAGAGGGTGAGAATGAAGAAGATGGTGAGGAGGACGAAAATGAGGAGGACGACGACGACGAAAAGAGAGACAAAGAGACCGCACACACCACCTCCGACTCCGACACCTCTGGCTGGTCGTTTGCCGACAAAAAGGCCCTCGTTGTCGTCTTCTCCCTCTTTTCCAACTCGCAGGTGCTCTACCAGAGCGAAAAGGCCCACGCCGCCCTGCTCAAGCTGCTGGCTAACGGCGACGTCGAGATCCAGCGGCTGGCGCTCAAGAGTCTGTTTGCCTGGCGGCAACCCGTTCTCCAAAAGTACCGCGAGCGCCTCGAGAGCCTGCTGGACGAGGGCAAGTTCAAGAACGAGCTGACGCTGCTGCTGCAGGCCAGCGACGAGGCCAACAGCACGGCGCTCATGCCCGTCGACCGCGCCGACGTCATGCCAGTCCTGCTGCGCCTGCTCTACGGCCGCACCATTGCGAAAAAGGGCGCTGCCAGCGGCCGCCAGGGTCTGCACGCGACGCGGCTCTTTGTCATTCGCCATCTCGACACGGACGGCATCGGCGGCTTTCTGGATGTCGCCCTGGGCCATCTGCAGGGTGTCAGGGTGGTGGTCGAGGACGACAAAGGCGGCTTTAAGATCAACGAGGCCGTCTTTTCCTCGCCGTCGACGCTGCTCTCCCCCCGCAAGCAGGTCGGTGTGCTCAACATGCTGGAGCCCATCATCAACGAGCTGGGCACGCACGCCACGCCCTTCTTGACCACGCTGGTCCACGCCGTGCTCTACTGTCTCATCTCGGCCTGCCGCGCTCTGAACTCCTCTGCGGCTGGTGTCGAGACCGCCGACACGTCCCTGCACCGCGCCAGCAAGACGACCGCGTTGCGCACGCTCGGCGCGCTCTTCCGCAACGCGCCGGCCTCGTTCGACTGGACACCCTTCCGCCGCGTCATTGTCGCCGAGGCCGTCAGCCCGGGCATCGACCGTCTGCCCCAGGAGTCCACCCAGGGCGTGTCGTGGACGTGGCGCCTGCTCGCGACCTGGGCCACGCTGCCCCATTGCGTCTCCTTCTTGGCCGTTGACCCCCGTGTCGTGCCCAAGATTCTCGAGACGCTCGCCGTCAAGGCCAAGGATGTGGTCAAGATCTTTGCCCTCGGCATCGTCAAGAGTCTTGTCGAGATGGTCAAGGAGGGTGAGGAGGTCAAGGAGGGCGAGTCGGAGGCAGCCGAAGGGGCCGAGGTTGCCAAATCGCAGCTGCTCCTCCCCAACATGGACGATGCTCTGCTCCGTTTGAATCTCCTGCTGCGCTCGACCGCCGAGACGGCGTCGGGCGGCACGGGCGAGATCAGCCGCGCCCTGCTCGAGGCCTGCGTCGACACCGTCGTCGCCCTGGCGCCTCTCGTCCAGGCCACCACGCACGTCCGCAGCCTCGTCGACATTGCCACGTGGCTGCTCAACCAACCCTCGCGCCGCGTCAACCCCCGCGTCAAGGGCGCCCTCCTCGTCCTCCTCGAGCAGTTTATCCAGCTGGACGGGAGCGGCGAAAACGCCAAAGAGGCGGTGGTCGACGACGAGCTCCGCAGCAAGGTCTACACCACCGTCTCGTCGCTCTTTTCCTTTTTCAAAGACCGCGACAACCGCCAGACCCTGTGTCGCGTGCTGGCCGTGTTTGCGGCCACCGAGCCCAGCGCTCTTCTCCGTCCGCAGCTCACCGTCGTCGCCGACCTGGCCGCCTCGCTCAACTCCTTCCTGCCGGACCTCCTCGACGACGACGCCGACTACGACCGCCGCATCCACGCCTTTGCCGTGCTCTCGCGCTCGGCCGATGATCATGCCGATAACAACAGCACTCCCCTGACCGCCCTGCAATGGCTGCCCATGCTGCACAACTGCCTCTTTTTCCTGCGCGTCCACGAGGAGCTCGGCGTGCTCTCGTCGAATGCGGCCGACGCCCTGTGCGCCTTTGTCCGTCTGGTCGCCGATCCGGCCGCCCGCGTGCCCCGCGAGGACGCGTCCGATGACGCCCGCCAGATGGCCGACCATCTCAAGACGCTCGTGCTGCCAGCCATGTACTCGGGCGCCCGCGACCCGGCCGAGAATGTGCGCCGCGAGGTGGCCCGCGTCTTTGGATCCATGGTCTCGACGCTCCGGAACTGGCCGCCCGTCGCCGACCTCTCGCCTCTTGTGCCAGAGGCCAGCGGCGAAGAAGACAAAGAAGATTTTGGTGATGATGACCGCTTCTTTACCAACATCCTGAGCCCCGTGCCGGCCAAGCAGATGCAGGCGATGCAGGTGCTCGAGGGCGTGCATGCCCACCACGCGCTCGGCAGCCGCAATGTCAGCCAGTTCATGATCCCGCTGCTCGAGCACTTTATCGTCGGCCGCGAAGAGGGCGCCGACGACCACGGTCTCGGCGCGCAGGCCACCAACACCATTGCCCTGCTGACGCTGGCGCTCGAGTGGAACCAGTACCGCGCCGTGCTGCGCCGCTTCCTCTCGTTTGTCGAGTCCAAGCCCGAGCTGCAGAAGCAGGTCGTCCGTCTCCTCGACAAGGTGGTCGACAGCGTGACGGCGGCCAAGGGCAGCAAGGGCGACGACGCTGCCAAGCAGTATGCCCTCGCGGCCACCCTCCCCGACGAGCAGAAGCTGTCCGACGAGGTCCTCCACAACCTGACGCCCTCGCTGGCCGAGTACCTGCACGACAAGGACGAGGAGACGGTCAGCGCGCGCGTCCCCGCGGCCATCATCCTGGTCAAGCTGCTCAACCTGCTGCCCTCGGAGACGCGCGACCCCAAGCTGGCCGGCGTGCTGACCGACGTCTGCCACATCCTGCGCAGCAAGGCCTGGGAGGCCCGCGAGATGGCCCGCTCGACGCTGGCGCGCATCGCCACCATCCTGGGCCCCTCGTGCTTTACCTTTTTGCTCAAGGAGCTGCGCGGCGCGCTCACCCGCGGCTACCAGCTGCACGTCCTGTCGTACACGGTGCACACGCTGCTGCTCGAGGTGCTGCCGCAGTTTGCGCCGGGCGACCTCGACGACAGCGTCGAGGAGCTCATGGCCGTGCTCATGGACGATGTCTTTGGCACCGTCGGCGAGGAAAAGGATGCCGAGGGCTACGTCTCCAAGATGGTCGAGGTCAAAAAATCGAAAAGCCAGGACTCGCTCGAGCTCGTGGCCAAGAACGCGTCCGTCCACCAGCTCGGCGTTCTGGTCAGGCCCCTGCACGCCCTCATGCTCGAGCGCATCACCAAGCCCATGGTCGTCAAGCTCGACGCCATGCTGGCGCGCATCGCCGCCGGTCTCGCCCAGAACGCCGCCGTGGCCGACTCGCGCGATGTTCTCGTCTTTTGCTACGAGCTCGTGCAGGATGTGTACAAGAGCCGCGCGGCCGCCGCGTCGGCCAAGAACGAAGCCGTCGACCCGCGCGTCAAGAAGTTCCTCATCCAAAAGACGGAGCGCAACAATACCGGCCAGCGCAAGGCCGGCCGCTTCACCTTCAAGCTCGTCCAGTTTGCCCTCGACGTCCTCCGCACCGTCCTCCGCAAGCACGACAGCCTGCGCACGGCCGAGAACATTGCGGGTTTCATCCCCGTGCTCGGCGACGCCGTCGTTGCCGGCGAGGACGAGGTCAAGCTGTCGGCCTACAAGCTGCTCGTCGTCCTCGTCAAGGTACCTTTTCCTACATCTTCCGCTTCCGCCGCGGAGCAGGCCAAAAAGTTTTCTGGTCTCTACCAGATTTGCACCAAGGAGGCCGTCAAGGAGCTGAGCACGGCCTCGTCCACGGCGGGCGAGCTCGCCCAGGCCGCGCTCAAGCTTGTCTCGGTTGTGCTGCGCAGCCGCCACGACGACGTGCCCGTGCGCGATGCCGCCGTCGATGTGCTGCTCGCCAAGCTCAAGGACGACCTGACCAACCCGCAGCTGCGCCACGTCACGTTCAACTTTGTGCGGGCGGTGCTGGACCGGCGGGTGGAGACGGCGGCCGTCTACGACACGCTCGACTATATCGGCACGGTCATGATCACCAACGACGACCAGGACACGCGGGACCTGGCGCGCCGCGCCTTTTTCCAGTTTTTGCGCGAGTACCCGCAGCGGCGCAAGCGGTGGGAGCGGCAGCTGGCCTTTATCGTGGCCAACTTTGGGTATGCGCGCGAAGGCGGCCGGCTGTCGGCGATGGAGGTGGTGTACATGCTGCTGGTCAAGGCGACGTCGTCGCTGTCGACGCCCGCGGCGGCGGCCGAGGACGGCTTTGTGCAGGACATTATCGGGGCGAGCTTCCTGCCGCTGGTCATGGTGCTGGCCAACGACGAGAGCGCCAAGTGCCGCCGCGTGGCCGCGGCGCAGCTGACGGCCATGCTGACCATGGCCAAGCGCGACTATGTCAATGAGTTTCTGGGCATGTTCCGCGAGTGGCTGGCCGCCGATGCGCGCGCCGACCTGGGCGCCTGCAAGATGGGCATGGAGATGTTTGGCGTCTACGTGGGGTCGCTGGGCCAGGCCCAGGGTGGCGGTGACGGCGACGAGAACGAGCAGAGCGAGGTCACCCTGACCAACACGCAAAAAGACGACGTCAAGGCCGTCATCCAGCGCGTCACGGACCTCCTCGCCGACGACAAGCTGCGCCGCGGCAGCGTCTACGGCAAGCTCGTGGCCACGGCGCTCGCGACCATCCAGACGGTCGTCGCGACGGCGCCGTCGCTGGCCTTGGACAAGACGCTCGCCCAGGACCTGTGGCGCGGCATTGAGCAGTGTCTGTGGCACGCCACTCACACCGTGCGCATGGCCGCCATGCAGCTCGTCCGCTCGTACCTGGGCCACTTTGCCAGCGAGCCGACCACCACCAAAGAGGGCGTGTCTGTGTTTTGCGGACCCTACGGCCTCCGTCTCGACGACGACGACGTCTCGCGTCTCGTCCGCGGTTGTCTCAGCGTGCTCAACAATGTCCGCCAAGAAATCGATCCCGTCGAGGCCGAAGAGGCTGCCAAGATGCTCGTCTATCTCGGTCCCTACATGAAGGAGGGTGATCAGGAGGAGGGTGATGATGAGGAAGAGGAGAGTGATGATGATGAGGAGGAGGATGAAAACCAAGGCGACCACGGCGACGACTCTGACGAAGGAGAGGCCGTGACGGAAGTGCCTACGCTTCGCCCCATCGACCGCACGCATGTCCTCCTCCGTCTGGCTCGCATCGTTCGTCGCGAGATGCCGCCGCGCACCTCGTCGCTCGTGCCCAAGGCCGCCGCCATGGGCGTCCTCGAGTCCTTTGTCAAGAGGGGCACCCCGACCACGTTTGTTTCTGTCTCTCCCGTCGCCGTGCGCGGCATTCTCCGGCCGCTGCGCAACCTGACCGATGCCGCCATCGCCGCCCCCGTCTCGGCCGACCCTAGCTTCGCGCCCGCATACGACCAGCTCAAGGTGCGCGCCATCGCCCTCATGGAGGTGCTGCAGTCGCGTCTGGGCTCGACCGAGTACACCAAGCAGCTGCTGGCGGTCGGCACGGCGGTGCGCGACCGGCGGCAGCAGCGCGCCACGAAGCGCAAGTTTGAAGCCGCGACGCAGCCCGAGAAGCACGACCGGGACAAGCGCAAGAAGCTGGACAAGAAGAAGGAGCGCCGCAAGGTCAAAGGACAGGAGCACAAGGAGGCGAGATGGGGGATCCGGGGATGAGCCAGGGGATGAGCCCGAGACGACATCGAGACGAGACCGGAGGTCGAGTCGAGGGAGTCGAGGGGAGAGTGTGTGAAAGGTTTTTTTGGACTGTTTTGTGCTGTTTTGGACTGTTTTGATTTTGATTTTGGCTTGTTTTTTTTATTTCATAATTTTTTGGTTCTGTTTTATTTCCTTTGTCGTTTGGCATTTTGTTCTTTTTTGTCGCATTTGCGCATTTGTTCTTTTGCTTCTTTTTGTCTCTTCTTTTTCTGCAACATCATTAGTACTGCACTGCCCTTCCATTCTTACTCTGCATGGCGTTGGATCTGGAAAAGCATAGACATATCATTCATATTTCATTATTTAATTCTACATTGAAAAAGCATCGTGGAGATTTTGTTGTACACCCATCAACGCCGTGAAAACAACACCATTTGTTCCTTCTTCATCACTCCTTGACAAACGTCGACCCTGGCGCCGGCTCGTCCTCTGCCTTTTTGCCATTCTCCTTGTTCTTTTGCGGAAGCATCACGTCCTCCGAGGCCAGCCGCGTTTGCCGGTCGCTCGATGTGCCGTCCTCCCAAAACTCCACGTCGCCGTCCTCGCCCAGCGTGCCCTTCTTGATCAGCTGGCCCTTCTCGCGCAGGATATCCTCGACGGTGCGCGCCCCGTCCGGCGACATGCCAAAGATGCTCAGGTGGTCGCTGATAATGTGGCGGTTGCGGCACGACGGACAGGTGATGAGCACCGAGCCGTGGTGGTAGCCCTGCTTGCTCACCTTGTGCGCCGACCGCGTCCCGCACGGCACGCACGTAAAGGTGAGCTCATACTGCGGTGCCACGCCGACGGGGTCGTTTTGGGAGGAAGACTGCGTGGCTGGTGCGGGTGGTGGTGGTCGGGGAATGTTGTGAGCGAGGCGCAATTGTGAGAATTGTGAGAGTTGTGCTGGCCGGCGTGCGGCTGTCCGCAGAAGCGTGCGCGGAGCTGATGTGCGCAGTGTCGTCGGCAGGGCCTGGCGCATGAAAAGCGTCCATGCTGGTTTCGAGGCCATTGTGAGGTGTGAATTGTATGGTGATATGGAAAAGGAGGTTCAATGTCGAGATTCTCAATCAAGAAAATCAAGAAGAATCAAATTCTCCAAAAGAGGCAAGAGCGCACGACGTTTGGATTGTAGAACCTGTTTTCTGTGACGTTCTCTTTCCTGACTAATAATTTACGTAATAATAGTTATCGATAAGCCCCACTGTATCCGCCGCGGCTCTTATTTATGGAGAAATGCTGTTTCGTGCACTGGTGATTGGCTGTCAAGACACCCACGGGTTCGCCCTACACTGCTTCGTTGGACCCTGCGGGCGTTGACGATGCCAACGAGGAAGGGAAGGTGCAAACGGTCGAGAGCTCCTGCTCCTGCCTGGTTTGAGCTGAATTGTCACGCCGCCTGGCTTTCCGTCTACAGGTCGCTTTGTTTTCTTCGACATTTCACTCACTTTCACGCCTTGCATCATACCTCTCCGAACCAGTGGCCCGAATATCGAAGCCTACAGTCCTACCTACCTACACGACGACAAAAAGCTGTGGATTGCCCCGCTGCAGCATTCACAAGCGCATCACCAACGCCTCAGCACCCAAGAGTCACAAAGTCACCAGCAGAAAAGGGATCAAATCAAGAGAAGAGGTAAAAGTGGGGAAATCAATTCACATTACCATCTCACGACATCACCACTTCACCACTTCACCACACGATCAGCAAGATCAACAAGGTCACACGACGACAAGATACAGAAACCCCTCTTCATCTCTTGATCAGTCACTGGCAGCAGACCCCCTGACTTCCACTGGACTACATTTTTAGCACGCCCCCCTTCCGTCCAGTGGAAGATGATGAACAAGGGCAAGATCCGCGCCCCAAGGAGGGTGAGTCATGAGAGAGAGAGAGACGGTACCAATGCTGTCTCCCTCATCCCATCCCCCTTGTTTTGTATCTCTTTTTTATTCTTCTTCGCTCATCTAACAAAACTAGGTTGGCGGTGCGTCCCGAATGCTTGCTGGCGGAGGCGGCGGCGGCGACGAGTTTCAAGACAACTGGGCACTGATCCGCGACGCGCTCAACGACATCCACCATGCAAACGCCGGCAAGCTCTCGTTTGAGCAGCTGTACCGCGCGGCGTACAAGATTGTCATCAAGAAGCGCGGCGGCGAGCTGTACGCGCACGTCAAGGACTTTGAGCAGCGCTACTTTGTCGAGCACATCATTGGGCAGATATGGCCGCTGGTGACGCCGCCGCTCGTCGCCGCAGCGCTGGAACAGCTACACCAGTCGGCCGGCGGCAGCGATGTCGGCATGGGCAACAGCAGTATGGGCGGCAGCAGCAGCGGCGGCAGCTTGGGCGGCAGCTCGACGGCCAACACGACCGTGCACAGCCGGCGCGCGATGGGCGAGCAGTTCCTCCGCGGCATTAAGGAGACATGGGAGCGGCACAACACTGCTATGAACATGGTGGCCGACGTGCTCATGTACCTGGACCGCGGCTACGCCGTCGATGCCGGCCAGCCGTTTATTTATGCCGTTACGATTGGCATCTTTCGCGATCAGATCCTCAAAGCACCTCTGCCGCCAGCACTGTACGATGCGACGCACGTGGCCAATGGTGCCAACGGCAACGGCACCAACGGCAGCAACGGTGCCAATGGAGCACATCGCGTTCCGACCATCTACACCATCCTCTCGGCCGTCCTGCTCGACCAGATCAACATGGACCGGCAGGGCGAGATTATTGACCGGCCACTGCTGCGAAACTGTATTGCGATGCTCGAGGTCCTGTACGAGACGGACGAGGAGCAGGAGGACGAGAAGCTGTACCTGACGCTCTTTGAGGGCGAGTACCTCGAGTCGGCGCGCGCGTTTTACAGCGCCGAGTGCGAGCGGCTGCTGCGCGAGGGCGATGCGCGCACCTGGCTGCGGCAGACGGAGCGGCGTCTGCGCGAAGAGCGCGAGCGTTGCGGCCACACAATCTCGCAGGACACGCTGCCCAAGGCGGCGCGGGTGCTGGACAATGTGCTCATTGCAGCCCATCTCGAAGAGTTTTTGGCGCTCGAGACCAGCGGACTCAAGGCGATGCTGGACCACGACCGCATGGACGACCTGTCGATCCTGTACGACCTGGTGATGCGCACGGACGATAAGCCAGCCGTGCTGCGACATGCCGTGCACGCGCATATTCTCGAGCTGGGCGTTGAGATTGAAAAGACATTACGAGAGACGGACTTTTCCGTGGCGGCAGCAGCAGCACAGCAACAGGCAGAGACAGAAACCAAGGTCGGCAATGATAAGGTCAACGTCGACAAGGGCAAGGAAAAGGAAAAAGAAAAGGCACCTGCACCCCTTTCGGCATCCGCACAGCAGACGGCAGCGGCCATCAAGTGGGTGGATGACATTCTGGATCTCAAGGACAAGTTTGACCGGATCTGGCGAGAATGCTTCCGGCGGGACATGGCCGTGCAGTCGACGATTACGGGCAGTTTTACCGAGCTGTTCCGGCTGTGCCAGCGCAGTGCCGAGTACGTGTCTCTGTTTATCGACGACAACTTCAAGCGCGGTCTGCGCGGCAAGAGCGATGCCGAGGTGGATGCTGCGCTGGACAAGGCGACGGTCATGGTGCAGCATGTGACAGAAAAGGACATGCTGGAGCGGTACTACCAGAAGCACCTGGCGCGGCGGCTGCTGCACAACAAGACGGAGAACCCCGAGGCCGAGAAGCTGATGATCTCGCGGATGCAGACGGAGCTGGGCAAGGCGTTTACGAGCAAGTTTGAAGGCATGTTCAAGGACATGGCCACGTCGGAAGAGCTGACGCGCGACTATGCCGAGTATGCGCGGACGTCGCTGACGGATGACGATGGTCATGGAAGCGGCGGCCATCGCAGCCGCATCGACCTGTCGGTCAATGTGCTGACGACCAATAACTGGCCGCCCGAGGTGATGGGACGGCAAGTGTTGGACGAGCCGGAATCTAGGGCAGCCAAGGACTCGTCGTCGTCGTCCTCTGCATTGCCGTCATCGTCGCCCTCGTCGTCGGCATCGTGCACGTACCCGCCCGAGATTGCACGCTTGCAGCAGAGCTTCCTTTCGTTCTACCTGCGCAACCGCAGCGGACGCGTGCTGTCGTGGGTGGGCTCGGCGGGCACGGCGGACATGCGCTGCGTGTTTCCCAAGATTGACAGTCACGACAAGGGACCGCTGAGCCGCGAGCGGCGCTACGAGCTGAACGTGCCGACGCACGGCATGATTGTGCTGCTGCAGTTCAACGCGCTCGAGGAGGGCGCGTGGCTGAGCTTTGAGGAGCTGCAGGGCCGGACCAACATGAGCACGGGCGACTTGACGCGGACGCTGGCGGCGCTGTCGCTGCCGGCCAAGTGCCGTGTCCTCCTCAAGCAGCCGCCGGCTTCGGGCAGCAATGGCGGCGGCGGCACGAGCAAGGTGGTCAAGCCGACGGACCGGTTCGCGTTCAACAGCCAGTTTGTGAGCAAGACGCTAAAGATCAAGGTGCCCGTGATCAATGCCATGTCCAAGCTCGAGGGCGACGAGGAGCGGCGCGTGACGGAGGAAAAGAACAACCAGACGCGGTCGCACACGATCGATGCGGCCGTGGTGCGCATCATGAAGCAGCGCAAGGAGCTGTCGCACGCCCACCTGGTGACGGAAGTGGTGTCGCAGCTGGCCAGTCGGTTCAAGCCCGAAGTGGCCATGGTCAAGAAGCGCATTGAAGATTTGATTTCGCGCGATTACCTGGAGCGCATCGAGGATGTCGAGCCAGCCTCTTACCGATATGTTGCATAAGTGGGGGAGTTTGCAGTTTTTCTTTTTCTGTCCTTCTTTTTTGTCGTTTTTGGCTTTGCCTCCTTTCTTGTTTTCTGTTTACGTGTCTCTCTTCCTACGGGCATACTCGTACGGCGTTCTTGTCGGCTAGCGGGGAGATTTTCCAGTTTCAATAATTCTTACATGGAATGCAATTTCAAAGTTTTCAAGATTCGCGAGCAAAAAAAATAAAAATAAAAAAAAACGGCTCTGCCTCACATGGCCACCGCTCTGACACTGGAGAGACAACTTACATTCCATGCAAAGA